>BQNB010033378.1:0-52383 GCA_026074375.1 Tanacetum coccineum
TACTGATAGTATTGCCGCAACTCTAGAAGAAATTGCCAACATAACCCAGAGGTTAATGGATCCGGTACTAAAGCATGGTTATGTGCAAGGAACCAATGATCACAAATGAAAGTTTGATGATAGAAGGAACCCCACCAGCAACAACAACAACTACCGTAACAACAACCGTAACAACAACCGTAACAATATTTACCACCAACAACAGAATAGAAGGCAAGAAAGTGTCAGGACTCATGCTGCCACCTCGACTAAGAACAAAAAGTATACTAAAAACAAAAGATACGTAGGAAACCTTCTTTGGTGTACAAGATGCACAGGAATTTGCAATGTCAAGTGTCAGACTTGCAACAAGGTAGGTCATCAGACCAGAAACTGCAGAAACAAAGGACCCTCAGACTACTAGATTAGATTCTAGTTATAACTTTTGTTAGAGCCTAACCACGGGATATGTGGTATAAATAACAACACTTGTCAAATTTTGACTATGTAAAGTACCCCTTGCATGGAAATAATTTACAAATCAAGTCCAAAAAGCCATGCAAGCTTATTTTAGGATTCCAAATGATATTTGCAGGTTATAGCTTATTAGAATAAGAAAAATAAGATGTTTTAACATAACAAAAGTTTAGAAAAAGGATTTGTTAGCTAGAACCTAAAAATGGGTCATTTTTAGGGTTTTAATCAAAAATACATGGGTTTGAGGATTCAAGGCTTCAAACAAGAGTTTATATATGATCTTAAGAGTATTATGAATAGTCTAAAGCAGATTATGACCTTATTGAAGAATATTATAAGCTTACTTGAGCTAAAATGGGTCAAAATGGGGTTTTCAGGTTCGTACGCCTAGAAACGCCTTTAATGGCTTCTTTCTCTTGATTTTTGGCTTCTATTCTGATCTTAGTGACCTTTTACTTCTTCCTTGGCTTCCTTACTTTGGCTAGAACTTTGTTTGAACTTAAATTTAAGGTGGAAAAGAGTTGTGAGGATGAAATGAAAGTATATGTGTGTGTTCGGTTTATATAGGGCTCAAATGACTTAGGGGCCAAGTTTTCTTAGAGTAGGCACCAAGATTACTTGGTGTGGTGGCCAAGGGCTATCATGGTGACTAATAGAAAGCTAGGGTGAGGTGTACGAAGGTGGTGATGGTTCAAAAATCAAAGATGGTGACAAGTAGCTTACTTAGTGTGCAACTTGTGGTAGTAGCTTACAAGGAGGTGATAGAGGTGCTTGTAAGGTGCTAAAGTGATGGTGATGTAGTGGTGAGGTCATGGTGATGAAGGTGGTGGTGATTCATGGAGGAGCTTGAGGTGTTTATATAGTTTATACATCGCTGTTTTTGGACAGCCAACATTAGTCCCGGTAAATTGGTTGCCATTTACAAACTGTAGTTCTGATCAACCTCAAACCAGTAAGCATGGTTAGATATTTGAGTCCTCTATAACTTTTAGTTTTACATATTCAGGGGTTACTATACAAAAATCTAGAGATAACAGCCATTTACTACTGGTGTGCAGAATTTGCGCACCTTTGCCATTTCGGCTATAACTAATTCATCTGATGTCGAATCGGCGTGATTCAATCAGAAAAATGATCACAAGACATAGGTCTACAACCTAGTGTCTTTACTTAATACCCAGAACCTACTAATTTTGCCTAGATCTTATGTTTTATTAACGGATCAGATTCTAAAAACTATGAACTAGTTTAAGGTGTAATGGGTTTGCTATGGTTTTATGATTTTGGTTTAGGGTTAGATGAATTAGGGTTTTAGGATTAGGGTTTAGAATGATTTAGGGATTAGGTTTAGGGTTTAGGAGTTGTGCATTGGGTGTTTGTACCTTATGTTAAAGTGGTGGTAAGATATAAACATGATTTAGGAGGTAAAATGACCTAGTTTGTATTTCATGCACAATTGACTTGTACATTGAGCTTTAGAAGGTTGTACTAGGGTTTAGGAGGGAAAAGATATTCAAAAGTTTGGCATTGTAACTTGTACACATGCTTTGAACATTTGTACACTTGTTTTGACATGTAATTAGGGTTTTTGGAATAAACGTTAACGTATAATGCTTGTTTTGGAATAACGTTGTAAATGGTACGTTAAATGGATAACGTACATGGTAAAAATGATATTTAAACATAGACTTGACATATTAGGATGTTTACATAATGTAAACATAGTTGTAGTTGGCATTGGTTCGTGCGTGAGCTCGTTTACATTTAGTTATGTAAATATGGTTACATTATAGAATAGCGAAAAATTTTCCCGTTAGAGGAAAAGGGTGGTATAATACTTTAATAGATGGATAGTACATTGCATCTAATTTAATAGATGGATATTTACATTGATGAAAATTGCAGGTTGTTATAGTCTCCCATCCTTACAGAAATCTCGTCCCGAGATTTAGTTGAATGATGGAGTGATGTTTGTAAATAATCGAGTGAACAATTTACAAATCGAAAGAAGTATAGGGACTTATTTGTTTGATAGTAATAATGATAATGATTAAATGATCGTAAAAGAATTATTTGTTCAAACGGATTTAAAAGAGAATTGTGTTGTCGGAATGACCAGACATTAATTCAACTCATTATAATTGTCGTTTACAAACAGAGGCGTCCCAATCCTTGTAACTGAGAATTTATAAATTTATAGTTCGGTGGTTTATAATTTCCTTATTTAAATGAAGAAGCGTTGTCTTATTCTTTTCCAATAGATGTATTATAAAATCATCCTACTTAAGCATAAAACATGTAGTATCGAACGGTGTTAGTAAGAAGATGTTTCCTTGGCGTATGATTTTCCAAAATCAAGAGAAGAATAATGAGACATTAAATTACACGATACTGATCCAGAAATTACATTTGGAGAATTTGGCATACAATTCCTCCTTTCTGAGTAATTCCAAAATTATTCTCAGATGATCTGCGTGTTCTTCTTTGTTACGAGAGTAGATAAGAATATCTTGTATGAAACGCACTATTACTGAATTAGTACAAAGTAGGCGTTTAGCACACAGTTTCATGAGATCATGATTACAACAAGCATGGTTAGTTAAACCAATGGATATCACTTGAATTCATAGTGTTTGTATCTGCGTTTTGAAAGTAGTCTTAGGTAAGTATATTCATCCCTTACTTTCAGTTGATGATAACCAGACCTTAAGTTGATTTTCGAGTAAACACTCGAACCTTGAAGTTGGTCGAGTAAGTCATCGATCTTGGGTAATGGGTAATGATTTTATACAGTAAGTTTATTCAACTCCAGATAATTCGATACACATTCTGAAAGACCGTTTTCTTTTTAACAAATAAGACAGGAGCTCCCAAGGCGAAGTACTTGATTGGATAAAACCTCGGTCTGCTAACTCTTGAAGTTGGTTTGACAGTTCCTGCATTTTCTAAGGAGCTAATCTGTAAGGTGCTCGGGCTACAGGTGCCGCTCTTGGAATTAAATTGATTTGAAATTCTACTTGGCGAAACTGGGGAAGGCCAGTAGATTTTCTCAAAGAATATTTCTGGAATTTTCTGACTACTGTATGTCTGTTCTAGTCCGTTTTTCGTATTACTTGGGCTATGAAAATTTGAACTTCCCTTGGATATTACATTTCCGTTTTTATAAGGATATGAGGTTTTGTCGAGTTTTACTTCGATCGCTTGAAATAGAATTAAGTTGTTCATCGTTGATTGGGTATGTGGAGGACTGTTCGTTAGCATGATTACTTGGATACAAATTCATACTATTGATGACGTCAAAACTATCAACGTTTAATTGTGGCATAAGATCAATTTCAAAAGTTTAACAAAATCAGGGTGCAACCCTGGATAACGGTATTATAAATAGCAAGGTATAATGGGATTATAACTGTAATATCATGTAACAACACGTTGCCTTCAAAATTTTACATAGTTAAAAATTGGACATGTGTTGTTATTTATACCATACTATCCTGTGGTTAGGTTTCTAAACAAAAGTTATAACTAGAATCTAATCTAGTAGTCCGAGGGTCCTTTGTTTCTGCAGTTTCTGGTCTGATGACCCACCTTGTTGCAAGTCTGACACTTGACAGTGCAAATTCCTGTGTGATGTAGGGTGCATCTTGTACACCAAGGAAGGTTTCCTGCATATCTTTTGTTTTCAGTATACTTTTTGTTCTTAGTCGAGGTGGCAACATGAGTCCTGACACTTTCTTGCCTTCTATTGCTGCTTGTTGGTGGTATCATTATTACAGTTTGTGTTATTGTAGTTCGTTGTGTTGCTGGTGGCGTTCCTTCTACATCAAAACTTTTGTTTGTGATCATTGTTCCTTGCACAGAACCTTGCTTTAGTATCTGATCTATTAACCTCTGAGGCTATGTTAGCACTTCTTCCAGTAGTGGCAGCAATACTTTCAGCAACTGTAATTTCCTGTTGGCTGGCCTGAGTCATTGTTGATGTGCAGTTATTGAAGTCTTTTGGGAGCATTCTATCAACATTTTCAAAATAGGAATGATTATCACTTATAAAAAGTTATTGATCAAAATTTTCACCATAGTGGTATTGAATTCATTGGACATTTCACATTGTTATGGATCTTATTTTTAACACAAGTTCTAACAAGTAATACTTTCCCTTGGTATTAACATTGCAGGATTATAGATGAAATTTTGTTGGATTTGTTAAGATTGCCATTAAATGAACATTCAAAAACATGCTTCTGACTCATTAGTTCCTCGGGGACTGGTTCACTATCCCAGTGGTCGTGGTATGATCCATAATGAGTTATCTAACTCTGCGAAGATAGACTCATCAAAGGGGTAATTATGGTTGTGGGTGTAGGTTGACCCCATCGGTGATGTAGATCCTATGATGAGATTGGAAATATTGGAATGGGTGATTCGACAGGAGTCTCACTGTCTTTAGGTGGTGGAATCTCTTTGGGAGGAAAGAAATCTCAAGAATCAAACGTTGGTGATAGTGATAACACTAGAGATGGAGGCACAATAGTTGGGGGTGGAATAGTAACTTGTGTAGATAAATGGCTTCAGATGGCTTGCATGACTTCATATAAGGGTCAATATGAAAAAGTGAAAGAGTTGTGTGAAGAATGGAACTTAACCAGTGAATTATTGAAGATTCAGGAAGAAGTATTTCCGTGAAGCTAAGAAATTAGTTGGGGAAGCCGGGATATAGTCGGAAAGTTAGAGGAAAAATGCATCATCAATATCCAGAAGTAGGGTGGTTGGAGAAGACATCACTCTGTTAACAAACCCGTGGTAAATAAATAAGGTTATTTATATAATAGTTAGTTAGTTATGTATCTTGTACTATATATTTGGGGTGATGTAGTGGCACAGAGGACTTCTGGTGGAAAAAGAAAAAGTAGTTTAGTTAAGGTTTTTTAACTTGTTCTCTATAACCGTGCTCTCTGATTCCAATCGTAACACCCCCATTTTGCCAAATATAGCAGCGAAGTAATCTGGGTATTTTACTTGCATAGTACAACAGGTCATAATAATAGAAAACGACTTAAAAGAGGGGTCGTTTTTGAAAATTTCGTTATCGCATTCAAATATTATATCCGAGTTTTACAAAAGAGGTCCCAATTCTTTATTTGATAACATAAAGTTTGAATGATAATCAGTTTGTTCCATCTTTATGTCTGTGCCACTCAGTGCCATAAGTTGCTCAATTACCATGGGATAAACACTGCTAAAAGAGGATCTCAACACAATGGTGAGTGAAATTTCAAAGGTTATGGTAAACGTTTGAATAAAGTCATCATAGCAGTGGGTTATGTTGTTATAACCCATAGTGTAAATGTAATTACAAATGAGTTACAATTATTATGAAAACAATATTTATGTCCCTAAGCTCATGTCCATCAATCGTTAACATAGAAATCAACCGTAGGATGACACTTGGTTGAGAATACAAATGTCCCCAGTGGAAAGGTTAACTGCCAGAGGTTACCTTTAAGTCAAATCATAGTGGCTATTGGTGACCAAAAGTATAGGCTTACCTACGTAGAGTCATTCACACCCTGATAGATCTATCTACAATATTCGCATTCACTCGCAAGTGACTAATGGTTCATGATTAAGAAATATTGCAGTTAAAGGTGACTTAGGCAATAATAAATCAGGATAGCATATAGTTGGAAAAACACTTGCATTCATGGTTTAAGCATGTATCCCCCTCGCGGGTTTATAAAGTATTCAAAAGATTTAAAATGCGAGGCTATGAACTCACCTTAACAGGGAAATCTGATTGATGGCAAAAGTATATCAGTTGAAAGTAACGGCCTTGTCACGCAACTTGGGTAATATGTCAAGTCTTAGTGTGATTGTTTATGATTATTCAAAACTTTATAAAGTTTAACATACATCTTACTTTGATTTATTAATTTATGGAAATATTGTATCATGTTCGGGCTATCATAATTTAGAGGTCATGCAGTAAACGTTTGAGGAGCTAGGACACTTTAAATCGTAAATCCAGCAAACTCGTCAAAACGTATACCCAAATGAAACCCTCACATGAAATTCCCTAGTAACGCGATACGATAAAATTTTATAGTTTCTTCAAAGCTAGTCGATGATAAATTCCGTTAATTATATAACGTAATTGTTTTATAATGCGTCGATCGATGATTAATAATGATAAATGTTTCGGGTTTTAATAAAATCAAGTCTTATAATATTAATATATATTTTTATAAAAATATTTCATTTTATACCTTTAAGAATGCAAAAATGGCAATATATACCATTGGTTTATAAAATTTTACAAGTTTAGTCCTTTATGAAAAAAGTATATATAATTTAACTTTAACTTTTGACTTGGCAAAAAAACCCCTCTTAGTTATAACTTTAAGAAAATGGCAGAAATAACTCTTGTAGTTGTTATTTTTTTAAAATGTTACAATATATACCCTTGCATGGGTTTCGATTTACAAAAGAAGTCCAAAAAGCCATGCAAGCTTATTTTTGGATTCAAAACGAGTTTTGCAGGTTATAGCTTATTAGAATAAGCAAAAATAAGAAGTTCTAACGTGCTCAAAGTTTGATGAAGGGCTTGTGATGCTGAAAAAAAAATCAAAACGGGTATGTTTTAGGTTTTAAAAAAACAATTGAATGGGTTTGTGTGTAAGGCCTCTTAGCAAAGAGTTCCCTTATGATTCTAATAGAGTTTGTTGAAAAATCTTAAAAATCAGTAGCAAAGCTTATTGGACGTGTAGAAAAAGCTTCAACTTGAAATGGGTCGAAACTGGAGGTTTTTTGGTTCGTGTAGCTTAGAGATGAGTTTGGCTTCTTCTTGGAATCCTTGCGTTTTCTAAACACACCTTGGATTCTTTTCTTATGCTAGTGCACAGGCTAGAGAAATGTTTTTGAGTGGAGAAGTGTTTTTAGAATTGAATGAAAGTGTGTGTTTTGGTTCGAATAATTTTAGGTCAAGAACTAATTGGTGGCCCAAGTTCTAGCGTGATGTGGAAGCTAAGTTATGATTAGTGATGTCATGGCAGCTACTAGGTGACTAAGGAAGGCTAGGGAGTGATATTGTGAGTAGAGGGATATTCTATAGCAAGGTGGAAGGAGATGGAGAAGTTAGGGTGTGGACTGGGGTATTTGTAGACTGGTGGCCAAGTTGACTGATCAATGTGGTGTTGGAGGTGCTTGTTAGGTGTGGAGTGATGGTGATGTAGTGGTGAGGTGTCAGGTATATGACAGGTGGTGGTGAGTCATGGTAGGAGCTTGAGGTGTTTATTTAGTTTAGTAATGGTTGTTTTATGGACAACCAACATCTGTCCTGGTAATTTGGGAGTGCCATTTATCATACCATAAATTCGATCAACCTCAAACCAGTAAGGCATGGTTAGATATTAAGTCTTACAACTTTTAGTTTTACATATTTCAGGGGTTATATACAAAAATCTAGAGATAACATCATTTATTATTATGGTGTGTGATTTGAGCCCCTTTGCCATTCGGGTATAACTAATTCATTCGACGTCGAATCGAGGGTGAATAATTGAAAAAATGATCACAAAGGACATAGGGCTACAACCTAGTTATTTTTACTTAATTACCAGAACCTACTGATTTTGGCCACCTAGATCTTATGTTTTATTAACGGACCAGATTCTGAAAACTATGAACTAGTTTAAGGTGTAATGGGTTTGCTATGGTTTTATAATTTTGGTTTAGGGTTAGATGAATTAGGGTTTAGAATGATTTAGGTATTAGGTTTAGGGTTTAGGAGTTGTGCATTAGGTGTTTGTACCTTGTGTTAAAGTGGTGGTAGATAATAAACATGATTTAGGAGTAAAATGACCTAGTTTGTATTTCTATACCAATAGAAGAATTTATCAACTATCTCCACCCATGAAGTGATCTTGGAATTTCCTTCGTGTACCCACCACCGATGCGCTTCCACGGTCAGAGAATATAGAAATGTCAGGACGCATAGTTGTTCTATATTGACATTGGGGGGTTTTAACTAGATCAATTATCTGGAGGAATCTAGTAATATGGCCAACTGCGTCATTTGTTTTAGCCCCAATGAAGAAGTTATGTCGTACCATCATAATTAACTATGTGCTGATTTCAATTTAAATATCTCAATTGGTTTTTGCCTTAACGTGATTAGGATTGGTAGGGCAAGGTGTGGTATGAGTTCCATATGGATTAGGTACTGCCATCGTGATTCGTCAGACGGTTTCTTGAAAATAAGCACATATGATCAGTAGTAAGTGCTTTCATAGAAGAGAATACATGAAAGCAAAACAGAAAACCAAATACGAAATGCTGGTACTGTATCAGATAACAAATACGCCGTATTCTATTGATCAGTAATACGCCGTATGAGTCTGTTGAATAGCAGTACGCCGTATTGAGTTCACCGAATACGCCGTATGTTTGGAAGAACAAATACGCCGTTTAGACAGTAAAAACAACACGCTGTCCTGAGTAGAAAGTTAGATACGCCGTATCCAACTGGTGGATACGCCGTATCAAGTGATCAGTCAGAACAGAATACTATATAAAACACAATTAAATGCAATAAATTAAAGCACACAATTAAACTAAACAATTAGCAGTTAGAAATCAGAATTAATAATTTTACACTAAACAAGTTAAAGGTTAGAAATACTAAAAAGAATAAAGATTAAACTAATCACTCCCCGGCAGCGGCGCCAAAAACCTTGATGTGTCGTTGTATAGGTGTTATTTATGATTAGTCCAGCGTTTTACATTTATATTTTACCAACTAACCTAAAGACAAAACTTTAACGCGGCAGAGTATAACCGGTTCAAGATGTAGCTTCGCACGGCAGGTATGGTGTCAAACACTAAGAGTGAGAGTTAACCTATTATTCTATTATATTTTATTCTATCTAGATTAAGTCTAATTGACTGGTTAAACCTATTTTTACATATTTACCAGAGGGTAAAAGGGGGGTTTTCCAGCCTGAGAGACGGCACAAAACAAGTTTGTAGGATCCCGTTAACACTTCATATACACATATGATCCACAATTTGTAACAAGAAATTAGTAAAGAAATATGGGGAGTAGAGAGGAGAAAGAAGAGAGAGAATGAGAGAAAAATATTTTTTCAAAAAAAATGAGAAGTGATATTTTTCTAAGTAAAAAATATCTAATATATAACCCCAACAACATTTAATGTGACGCGCAGGAATATTTAACTAGGACTCGGCTCGGGTTGTCTTGGGATTAAACCTGAAACATATACAATATTAGTTTAACTATCGAGCCTGATTCCCAATAATATTCTATTACAACATTAACTAATTAATTGACCGAGACTTAAATACATAATGAACGAACTTCATGTTCGACTCAATATTTTGAGGCAAACACAAGTGTTTATGGTACAAATACAATTCGTAACCACAATACCCACTAAAGCAAAGTAAACACAAACAAAAATCGGAACGCGCCAAATATTTCGAAAACTGTATTAACCATGTTAAATCTAATTAAATGCCGGTTTGATTAATTAGTGTAATGGCTGCTTATCTTGAGACGGCATATCATTCTTAAGACTTAGGCGGTACTTCTTCCTAAGACCTAGACACGAACAATCATGTCACGATTAACGCATCCGCATAAAGCATCCTATAGTTTAATTATAATCTACCATAGGGAATTAAAGAAGTGGTGATCATGTTAATACCCTAGCCCAGTCGGACTATTACCTACTTATTGCTTGATGTTGTTTAATAATATACACTTTAAAGCCACCACAAAATCAATACCAATTAAAATAAACAATACGGTTTGAACATTTATCGGTCACCCTGCGGTCAACTAAGCTCATAATCAAAGAAGTAATGATAAGTGTAATTTATGATCCTATTGGTCCGGGCAAAAGAAACACAACAAGGAGAGCCATCACGGCATCTAAGGTTACTGTAAGGTCTCCTTAGACCTAATTGAATGATAGTTCGCTATGAACAAGCACAAAAACAAGTATGAGGCGATAAACATAATTAAACATCAACGATAAATTAAGCAAAGCCGATTAAACCAAACCAAACATTATAATCTTCATCAACATGGCAAATACCCGAGGGAATTAGCCTACATATCATTGTCATTGTGTTCCAAAACGTGATCAAACAATTAAAAATCGAATGATTAAGAAAGTAAGAATTACACGATGTCTTCTATGGAATTAGGAGTAGTGCTCGACCTTGGCTGCTCTTCTTGGCTTGAGAAATTCGACTTTAGTTGTATACTATAACAAGAATGTGAAATTGCCCACTAAAACCTTCTTTTAAAGAGTCTTGTATTTATAGTTCTGAAATACCCTGGATACGCTGTATGGGATAAGTGGATATGGCGTATAGCGGGGGTTAATTTCCTGGAGTCCGCTATAAGATCAAACATAAGATAATAACCATCAATCATATAAATGAGTATCTTGACTGATAACCACAGTGCATGACGGCGTATTGGTTGTATGGATAAGCCGATCGGGAATTTGATCAATATACGCGTTTCTTGTGCTGAGCTGGCGCTGATACGCCGTATCTTCATTGCTGGATACGGCGTATAGGTGCAGAAAATAGTATTCTTCAAATGTCTTCGTTTAAGCTCTAGAATTGCGCCTTTTTGCTTCTTCTTCACAAGTGACTCCATAATTACTGCAATAATAAACTTTAAGCCATTAAGTACCAATATCTAGCAATAATTATATAAAAGTGGGTAAAATACGTGGGATAAATGATAGTAAAGTATGGCGTTATTTGATGATATCAGCCGCCCATATTTATGAGACCTCCATCAGAGGACGCCTTTTTCTGAGCTTTTACAAATTTTATTTCCTTAGTTCCACTAGATGATGCTTCAAATGAATTGAACCCTAAACCTAACTTTTCACCGAAGGGTTTTTGATTATTTAACATTTCATTTAAGCAATGTGTGCTCTTTTCAAACTTGGTTAGTTTAAGAGCTTCCTCTTTAAGCTTTTCATTTTCAATTTTAAGCATATGACATTTTACACATTCGAGATCAACTTCCTTGTTTTTCTTGAGTGTGGACACTTTTTCTTTTAGAATACTAATTTCTTTTTCTAAGCTGTCTCTAGTGGCTTTTAGTCTTTTATTTTTAGTGATTATCTTTAAGCTCATTTTGCACAGTTTATCTTATTCATTATCTAATACTAAATCATCTATTGATGAGTTTTCATCACTAAAGTAAGAGGATTCAGAACATACCTCACTTGACACTTGAGCTACTAGATACGTTTTGTTATTGACTTTCTCATCATCTTCTTCACCGCTATCACTCCAAGAACCTCCGACAAATGCTGTCACAACCCGTAAATTTTAGAACTTTAAATTACTATTTTACCCTTTGACTTTTTGTTCTGACTTGACTTTTGACTTTTTGACCTTTTACGGTCACATAAAAACGATTACCGCGTAGCCGGTAAATTTTTGAAACGTATTTAAATAATAAATCATAATTATGATTATTATCGCTTATTTGCAAATTTACTTTTCTAACTTATTTGACTTGAAAACGAGAAGATATATTTTATTCCTAAATTGATTTATCAAAAACGACCTGTTAAGTCTCATTTTCACGAATCGGACTCTAAAGCAATTTGATGTAAAACGACATTCCAGACAACTTTTTAGTTTTGCCCGAGACCTGAAAACAAGCAGAAAGTGACTAAAATAGCCTCGCAAAATTTGAAAGACAATGCGTACCGACACAAGAAAATAATTAAATTTATATTTATCACTTTTTATTAAATAAAAATATTTAATAAATTCTTTAATATTTTATTTAAAAAAAAACGTTTATTTAAAAACGCGAATTACAAAGATAATTTAAATTTTTAACTGACAAAGTTTAACATCCGTGACAACCCATGGTACCAAATACATAATAATGAATTTTAAATAAGTATTATAAAAATAATATAAATAAGTCCAAGAAAATACTCCGTTTTTATAAGGAAAAATGATTGGGAAAACTAACGACGCAACTTTCGTAATTTAATTCAATCGTTAACTAGCCTAAACGAGACCCGAACCATCTTTTAACAAAATTTACGCTTATGGTCCCTGTGATAATATTTACACCACACTCCCCTCAAGTATCATACACTTTACACTTTGATTTGAATACTTTTTAGTATACATAGAATGACATTAGGGTTTTCATTCATATATCACTAGCCTCCATCTCATTCTCCCTCTCCTCTCTTTTTTTTCGGTGAGGTTCCGGCGCCGCCGCTCCGGCCAACCGTCGGCACTCCAGCCGTCACCAGATCCGGCCACCCATCACAACGATCGCCACCATCGTCCTCTCCACGCCACCACTTCCATCTTCCAGCCGCACCCCATCACCTTCATCCTCACCACCGCGACCAACCCGCCACCAACGCACCATCTCAGCCGGCGCTCAACACCACCTTCACCATCTCCTCCAACCGAAGCACACCACCACGCCACCCTCTCCACAATAGTCATCCCCACCAGCCACTCCAAACACCCCTTTCACCCTTTCCGTACCACCACCACCTCGCTGCCACACTACCTCCACTGCCACCCGTCACCTCAGCCGAAACCACCACCACTTTTCCCATTTTTCCTTTTTATTGAATGGTTAAATATATTTGTATAAATTTTTGTTGTAATATTTGATTTTAAGGGTGCGTTTGTTTTGGCGTTGTAACAGCCCAAAGGGGTGTTTGTTTGGTGCGTATATTGGCCCCAAAAGGGGCGTTTGGATCTGCGTTTTACTGTAGCAGAGGGATGTTTGGTTTTGGGGTTAACTTCCCTAAAGGGTGTTTTGGTACTGGCTTTAACAACCATATAATGGCTGTTTGGTACGAGCATTTAAGGGTGCATTTGGTTTATTGTATTTAATTAATTAAGAAGGAGTGTTGGTTTTGCTTAGTTATTAATGTCCGATCTCCGAATTAAATATATGAAACGTGAGCAAGTAATTACAACAAAGATTGGTTAAAAGTGGAAAAACTTGAGTTTAGTAAAAAATGGAAACTCGTGTAAACCAAGGTCAAAGCCGAAATTTCTAAAAATTGTTATACTTAGTATTTTCACTAAAACTTTTATTAGTTTAGAACCCCGATAAATGGACAAAGTTATATAGTTTTTAAGATTTTAATATGTAGTTACACAATAACGCGACAACAAACGAAAACTATACTTTTACAAACGATACAACTAGTTTACTTAAAACGCGTAACGAAATACTAAATTATAAATTATTATTTTATAATTCCCAACAATAACTTTTGTAAAACCTATAAAGCGTCGTTTAAACATAAAACGTACTTTAAAACTGTATTTACTTTACCCAAAACTTTTAATAATTTAAATTTGGTAACAATAGAAAAAAGTGTCGAATTATATTAAAAACCATTATTTTAATCACGATTTCTTATATAATAGCTTGTAAAATATATATTTGCGACCTTTTCTTTTGAATGTTTGTCTTTATTATATAACACGCCATATTATGAATTAAATAAATTGTTCAATTTTTTCATATTAATATATATACGGAATAATATTACGTACTTTCGATTGCTTTTCGATTTATTTTATATTTAACCAACCACCCAACCTTTACCACTGAAACCACAATCCTTATCAACTGTGTCGCGTTGATTGTACTCCACCTCGAAAACCCAAAATCATCATCCAAAAAGCTAATAGGATTTAACCGTAAGTTAGCTGCATCATCTTGTCCGAGCCGTTTCCGCTTTCTTTCCGTTCGTGCTGTCTATGTTATCTTACATTTATGCTAGTAGCGCTTCAATCATCAAGGTGAGTTCATAGCCCCATGTTTTTATTGTATTTCATTATTTACCTTATTACTTTTGGGGGAGAAACATGCTTGTTTTACAACTCGATTTACTTCCTGAATCTCAAACGCGTCTACGTTGATTACAAACTTGTTACATGATTGAATACACACTCGTTTTTACTAATGGATATAAGTACTTTAATGCTTTACAAAAACGTTGTTTGTTTTACTGACCAATACTTGCGTAGAGATATCCCTGTTTACCGTGTTTGCCTAAGTTAAGCGTTTAACACAACTCTACTCGCCCGAACTACATGAACTGACAACTATTGACTGAGGACCGGTCGAGGAGCGCGAGTGAATAATAGATCTATTGGGACTCAATTATCCATCCGGTTGAGTATCGCTCACACCCACGGGCCGCCCGATAAACTATATATGTCATGTCGAACTAGTTAGGTTGTCTTTGGTCGGACACCTGGAAGGGCAAACAAATACTTATAGCAATGTACATGCTATCTTTCACAATTAGCTTCAGTTGCATGAGCTTAGTGCAACGTAAATACCCACCCCATTTTATGTGAAGTTATATCTCCTATAACTGTCACATACGTTTTGAAGTCTTGTGGTCCATACTACTTTGGTTGTACGTTTCTGATTACTAAACACTTTTCATAATACTGTGAGTGAAGCAGTATTTATTAAACGTTTTGGATACTTGTAAATGTTTTGCTTAAACCTATGAATTCACTCAACTTTATGTTGACCGTTTTAGCATGTTTTTCTCAGGTGCTTAGCTTTGGACTTCTTGATGTGCTATGTGGAGTCTACGCGCAAATATGAATACTCTTGTCCAAGACTTTATTACCATTCATGCAACTCGTTGTCCTTTTTGAAAAACCAAATTATGCATCTAGAATCTGCAATAATTTTATTTCGCTTCCGCAAATGTTTAATTCCTTTTAAATGTTGTAAAACTTATTTATTTTTAAACAATGCAACGAGTTATGATTTTCAAAACGTCCATTAGTGGTCGTTCTCTTGTGCCTTGTGTTCGGATTATGATGACGTCACACCCTCGGACACGTATTCCGTCCAGGCCCCGTCTGGGGGTGTGACAAATGCTCTTTGGTTCTTGTCTTTCGGTGGTTTTTGACATTCTCCAATAAGATGATTCGGGTCGCCGCATCTAAAGAATTTTCTATTACTTTTACCGTTCTTGTCATCACGGCTTCTTTAGAATGTCTTTTTGTCGTTCCGAGGTTGTCTCACGAATCTACCTCTTCTCTTAAAGAACTTCTTGAAGTCTCTTACAGCCATGGCTACTCTTCCGATCTCATCACGTTTTATTTTAATTTCTAACACTTAATAAAATGTGTAAATTTTAAAACACGAATCTGGCTCAAGACAAGAAACAAAATGACGACGTTCATAAAAACAATAAATTTATGATCTAAAAAAAATAATAATAACGAGTCGCGTCGTAAATTTTTATGATACTTAAAACGATTAACGAACACGCGGTCAAACGTCGACTCGCGAAACGTCAAAAATAAATATTTTAAATTTTCGTTCGTATTAAAATACGAAAATAATTATTCACGACAAATAAAATTTTAAATGTCGGCGTTCGCTTACGAAAATTCGTAAAATAATAATAATGACGTCGAACTCGCGATCGTCATACGCGTCGTGAAACTCGGGTTGTTACACGATCTTATTATCTTTGACTTGACTATTACCTTGGTGGGTGATTAACAATGTTTTCCAAATTTCTTTTGCCGTATTACACATGAAAATTCTTTCATATTCTTTTCTAGGCAAAGCATTATAAATAACCATTTTAGCTTCGTTATTTTTCGCAAGTTTCTTTTTAAGATCATCACTTTGTTTTTCGAAAGGGATAACCTCATCTAATTTGGTTTTCGGATTTTGTTCAATAGGTTGAAAATCACCGTTGGTAATGACATGCCACAGATCTAGATCTTTTGATTTAACATATGTCTCGAATCTATTTTTCCAATAAATAAAACTATCACTTTCAAAGAGTGGTGGTCTTTGCATAGATTGCCCTTCTAGATATTTGTCAGAATCCATAGATCGATCCAAGCTTTAAAATACAGTATATTTTAAAAATCTTGAGTGACCTTGGCTCCTGATACCAATTGTGGAAACTAGAAGGGGGGTTGAATAGTTTACAGGTTCGTTTTCGTTTTAAAAAACTTTGCTTTCAAAATACTTAGATTCGAGTAGTATGTTTAACCAACCAACAATATGAATCAATCAAGTAAATATCTAAACTAATGGAAAATAACAATCACAACAATATAAGGAGATGAGAGAAGGAACAATCAAACCAAGACACCAAGATTTATAGTGGTTCGGCTACGAAGCTCTTCTTCGCCCTACTCCACTCCCCGAGTATCCTACTCGAGATTTCACTATGTCAACAAGCTCCCTTCAGGCGGAGAAAACCGTTTACACATCGCTTACGTTATTTTCCGACACTAAGCTAAATGTCGAGTCCTAATCTTAGCTAGAACCAATCTACCAGTTCACAATCAATACACGATCACTAGATCTACACTATCAGATTTACACAATATCCGAATCAAATAAATACACAAGATAATTACAATAGAGATTTGATACTTAGAAGAAAGGAGGAGAGATCACTAATTAACACTTCGTTTCTTGGCGAATACGAGTGCACTTGAATGAGAGGGAAGAGATGAGAAGAAGAGATTAGATCACTTGAAACAAGATCAAGAGATGTTAGTGATCAAGATATTTAGTGAGAGAAAGAAGGTTTTTAGAGAGAGAAAGAAGTGTGAGAAAATTTGTGCAAAGATGTCTGATTTTTTGCAAGGAATGGAGTAGTATTTATACGCAGGAAAATCCAACGGTCACTGGCGGCGGTCCCGGTGGTCCCAAATATATAAGGGGGCCGCCAGGCCTATAAGAGGGCCGCCAGTAGACTACTCTCCCTTTTTTGTCTTTTTGTGGGGAATGTTGTATCTGGTATAGAAGCTTCAGTTTTGGGAGGAAAATTTGAATTTCAAATTTTAAGTTTTAATAAAACTTTTCTTTTAATTAGAAAATATTATGTATAATTAATTTTGTGAAATTCTTTTGTAAAAATGTAATGGATAAGAGAAAATTATTTTCTTTATCACTAATCATGCTTAATGATTTGTTGTTCATACCTTAAGTGATTACTAATCTTAGAAATAGAATTTTACGATTAATAATTTGTAAACGTTTAATTTTATCTTAAACGTTTTTACATTTTGTTATTATCAAAACGTTGAGAGGTCAAAAAATATAAATAACGTTTTTAGACATTATTTGTATTAACAATGACGTAACCATATGAGGTGGTACGCCGTAAAGTGCTGACGCATCCTTTCCATATTACAAGCTTAAATATGTTACGACGTAATCAACGGGGCACATTATGCCATAATGCTGACTCGGATAAGTCATCCTTCCATAATAACATTGTTATGGCGTAAACATTTTGTATGGTTACGCCGTAATGTTGTAAGCTGACGTGTCTTGCTTGAATTAGGTTACGGTGTAACACTATCGTAGGGGTTACGCCGTAATCTCTCGTAAGAATCCGTATTATCTTCATTTTTTCGTCCATTTCCCGTGTTTCTTGTCACATACTTGCATTTTACCTGAAAACAATGAAATAACCGTAAATGTATCGGATTCAAGTATTTACAAGACAATTGCAAGTATTTTTGTGGGGAAATTGACACTAAAAAGTATCAAATATTTAATGTTATCAGATATCCTCCCACTTAACTTATGCTTGCCCTCAAGTAGACCCGTTAGAATAGTTTATAAAAAGATTTCTTTGAATTAACTCAAAGAAATGAATCTATAAAAGACTTATGCTAGAAACATCGAAGCCGAACACCTCACGAAAAGGGGTCAATATTAACTCGACTCTCAGCTAGTCTAAGTGTTCATTTTTAGGGAGATCACTCAACTGCACAGTCATAGCATGCATTATATCATAAGCTTGGGAAGTACACAAATCTGCACCAGTTAGAGTTAGGGTCTAAACAATTCTTAAAGGCAACATGGGTGACATAACACAGGTTTATTGGGTGATATAAAGGGTTAGGATAGACATGGAATACATATTTAATTGGTGTTAAGACGAAAACACAAAACAAATAGTCTTATATAATCTAAGGTATCCATAACCAGCTACTGTTCATTCATAGTCTAAGTATTCGAGTGCGAAAATCTGATCATATCATCATAATGGGTTAGCTAATAATAAGATCTTGCGGAGCATGCTAACCCATTCTTCACAAGGTGGCTTATAGTTGCACCACCTTTATACTTCAGATGGCTTATAGTTGCACCATCCCCAAAATCACTAGGTAGCTTATAGTTGCACCACCTTTTTACTTAGTTGGTTTTATAATACGTAACTAACATAAGGAGTTATATCACTAGATGGCTTATAGTTTCACCACATTTTCTCTTTTTTTACAATACTCATGTATATAACATATCATATATCCCCCCACTTAAGATAAATAGTATCAAAAGTGATAATACTAGGGAGTCTTCCATGATCAAAATGATGTATCATTAAAGTACGTGCCAATCTTTAAACCATTTTCCTGTACCATAGATTTAGGTAGCCAGAAATTTCAACACAAGGATAAATATAGACTACAGGGTTGGCTAAGGCGAAATGAATACAAGGAAAGGAAGTGCAGATTGCTGGGAATGCCCTACGTCAAACCACCCCTAATTTTAATTGAAAAGGTCAAAGTTATTAGATATAGCGTTGGTCCATGAGAAGTTTATACAAAAATAAAAGTTTCAAAAGTGGAAGAATTATCTAGGACAGGGGAAATATTGCCACCATAAGAGCTCGAATTATGGAAGAAATCTTAGGGAATGACGATGAGAAAGAGTCATACGACAAAACGTAGAGTAGGCATGAGTCTAACTTAAAGACTCGTTAATAAACAAAAGTGCTTGTCAGAAGACAACCCGTCTTTTTATTAATAAATTTCATTTTCCGCATATTAGTTGGTTTGCATGTTTTACTTTGTTTTGCAGGTTCCAGCAGCCTGGAGGTAATTTTCGAGACCGACTCGACCCATAATTTTGAGGTAGATTTGCTGATTTAGCTATGCAGAGTTTCGACGTACATGCATGTTACTCCGTAACTATTTAATTAGACGTAAAACCTTCTTATGGTTACGCCGTAAACTTATAAACTAAAATTTTAAAATACCACATGATTACGGCGTAACCACCGGAGTTACGCCATAACCTCTTACTAAAAAACCTTAAAATGAAGTTTTAACGCATTGCTAAACCTTGTATATCTAAATGAACTTTGTGGGTATGTTCTCTGGAATCCCTTACGAGACTTCACTCGTCTACTTGGGCCATCAAGTGGTTTAAAAGGCTTGTTGCATATGCTAAATGTAACCGTGATTCCTACGAAAGTGAGTTAGGTTTGTAAATCTTGTGTATTTCTCTTGAGTGAATTTATGGCTTTAGTTTGTTTTAGTGATCAACATGGGATAATGTGCTTGCTTAGATGGAGAATTTCTGAAATTTCTCCGCCGAACGTCCATTGCATCATACTCAAAATACTCTGAATACAAATCAACTACCTATTTGCTTTCATAATCAACCTTTAAAATGTCCTAAACATCCCTGTCATTTTTAAGTTAAGTTAATCCTTGTTTTAATGGTTTGCCTACTTTGCAATAATAGTAATTATAGACTGGGAAATGCACTAATTTTCTAACTACTTCATGTAAATCAGCATAAGACATACCTTCGAAGTTCAAATTTGTTAATTGCTTTTTATCACCATTAACATAGGCTAAAGGATCATGTGTGAAAACACGTTAGCATTAAATTAAACAAATTAGGTCAACAAACAAACATAATCTAATTGATTATTACACTTACTTTTACTCATGGTGAATCTTAGTTGAAGCAATTGAACAGATTACATGGATGGTGAAATTAAGGTTTATGTTAGAAAAATTGGGGAACAGGTGGGTGATATAACTGTGTGAAAAAAGTGTCGTTTGATTTAAATATAGAGTTGACTAAGTTATTTGGAGTATATTAAATAAGAAAATTGATTTGGACACTCATTTATTTTATTGAGACACTCTACTGTGTGCATTATATAGTTATACATTAATTACAAGTGTGCTTTATAAATGAGGCAATTACGCACCCTATTCTCTCTCTAATATGGTGATTTCCGGCCGCCACCCCTACATCCTTTTCCGGTCATAACCCGAATAAATCTGTTTTTAGTTCTATCTAGTTCCTTGTTTGTCATCTCTTGTTAATCGTTGCAACTAGTTATCACTAGGGTTTATTTATCGGCACTTTTAGGGTTTCGTTTGTGGTTTCTCTTTTTCTTTCTGATTTTTGAATCCAGGGTTGATTCTGGTTACGGGATTATCTGTGATCTCTTTGCATTCACTATTTCATTCTGAGTTGCAGATCTGATATTAGGGTTGTGTTAGTGCAAATATTACGGTATTTAATTTACACATTCTCGTTTGTTTTGATAATGACAAAATTGTAACTTGTAATACATATCGTTAAATGTACAAGTTACCCGTCATCATATTTTGTCTCAACATACATCAACAACTCTCGACGTCTCGAATCCTCGTATGTTACAACACAGGTTCGTACATGTTTGTTATGTTGCATTATGATCAAACGTCATTTCACATTTGCATCTACAAGTATTTAATTTAAACAAGTAAACTTTATTTTGACAAGCACTCAACTAGACATTTTACTTTACAAAAGTTTACTTACACTTTAAATATACAAGTTACTTTTTTACTTTAGGAAAATAGAATAGAAAATGATTTTTTACATCATGCATTACATCATCTAAATCTGAAAAAAATCTCTCCAAGATTACATAAGATCTTTCAAGATTTTGCAAATCAAAATTTGGATTTTGTTACTGTTGGCCGGTGCCTTTGGTTTACAAGCCGGTGCCCTTACTGTTGGCCGGTGCCTTTAGCCGGTGCCATTCAGCTTTTTCTATAAATAGAGGAGCCTTTCACTCCGATTTTCATCACTAAAAACACACTTTTTCACCCCTTTTACACACACTTTCTCTCTAGTTTTAGGACATTTAGATATGTAGAAACACACTCATTAATCACTTCCATTTTGCATATGATCATAATGCTTCTAACTTTCATTTTGTTGTAAGCATACTTCTATGATGATCCACCAAAGCAAGCCTTGAAGATCTTGCCATTTCCATCCACCACCAAGCATATACATATGAAGATCTACATAATTAGAGATCTCATCATCATCATCATCCATTTGAAGGCTTCCCATTAATGAAAGTTTATTTAGATTAGGCATTTGTATCCATTAGACACATTGTCTTGGATCATCATTGTAATCACATTTTGTATCACCAAATAGGATTAGATGGTTTATGTGTTTGTGCCATAAAACACATGATTTGTTGTGTTGGGTTTGGGTTGGTTCTACCCGGTGTGTAAGGACTCGGTATCTAGCTTTGTACCGGATAAAGTGTAAGCGATGATGGGTTGGTTCTACCCGGTGTGTAAGAACTCGGTATTTAGCTTTGTACCGGAAAAAGTGTAAGCAACGTTGTGTAAGGTTTTCTCCGCCAAGAAGGGAGCTTGTTGATCTAGTGAAGTAACTCTCAAGTTGGGTACTTGGGGAGTGGAGTAGGGCGGAGAGGAGCTCCGTGACCGAACCACTATAAATCATCGTGTCCGGTTTGCATTTCCTCTTACATCTTGCATTACCCTTATTTACATTTATGTCTTTACATTTATGCTTGCATAATATGCTTGTTGTATGTTGATTGTGATCATGAATGCATCGCATAGTCTAAACATCTTAGTTGCGGAAAAGTTAAGGCTTAGTACGTGTGAGCTTTGTGTTTAGACTATTGTTTAATGTACTCTTGATGTTTATGATTGTGTTGTGACTACTTGGTTATTCTATGCTTTCATATAGACATGAATATGTTTGGTGCTTTTCATATTACGTAGCGATTGATCGGGGATTTGATACGAAAAGTTTTTTGATTTTTAAACAAAATCGTATTCACCCCCCCTCTACGTTTTCCACGGGTTGTGTTTTTTAGGGGTGGCGGTGCCGTTATTCTTTCTCTTTATTTTTTTTTACAAGAAATCATCATATGCAGTTTTAATCCATCATGAATGCATCATGATTGCAAGCGATCCCTTCTGACCCTAGTTTGTTTTGATTCCTACATCTCTGATTTTAGGGTTTATGTTGATCAAATAAATTTAGGGTTTCGTTATTGCAATATTTTTCTTAGGGTTTCGCTGTGCGTATATTAGGGTCGTTGTTATTGATCATATGGGTTTGTTCTTGAGTTTGTGGTTGATTGGTTATGGGTTTAGAGAGATGGAATATGGGTTTCCTAGTCGTTCGTCTTGGGCTAAGCTGATATACGAGTGTTGAATGTTACATCAGGTCTTGTGATTGGGATTGAAACCCTACGTTTTAGGGTTTTCAGTGTTCTGCTATCCATGTGGGATGCTGCTATGGGTCATTCCTTGTCTATAAAAGATGATGATGGTTAGTCTTATTATGTGGTTGATATTATGGTGGGAATGTATCAACCCTGGTTCTTCATGTCCTAAGGTTTTAGGATTGTGCCACCCGGGTAATCATGCTAGATTTATGAATTTGGTTGCGATTTCTGTTCTTCTATGCTAGATTGACAAGTTGCCTGGTTTGAATCATGATGACAAAGTTGTACTAATTGCCTGGACAAAGTTGCCTGGACATTTACACCTTGCACCGTAAACTCTCTTGCTAATTACATTTATTTATCCACATTACATCAACCATAACTTATCTAAATGATAGGCAATAGCTGGAACAACCAAAAACAATAACAAACTATCAAAATGTAAATATTTCTTCCAATAATACCTTAAAGCTTCTCGCCCAACGGGCGGGCCTTGAAACTAGTAATTATATGTTTATCAATGATGAGAATATATCAGGAGCTGAAAAAGCCATTCCGATGGCTGTGGTGGAAGAAATGAGTCCTCGATTTGCCTACACTTTATCAATATGATAGTAGTGTTAATAGTCGAGTTTGGAAGTTATTGTTTTTTCTTTAATAGTCATAAGAATTGTGTGTCATTCTTATGTAGTAGTATGGTAGTAGCTTTTAGAAGCTTGTGAGTGTCTTTAAATGGATTGTGATGAAGGACTTCACCCTTATCCTTTGCCCATGTAACGGGCTGGGTTGTAGGACTTCACCTACACCTTTTGTACTTAAACGTTTTTTGGTGTAATACAATTTACCGGGAAAACCCTTAACCAAAAAAAAATACAAGTGTGCTTTATATGCTTGTACAGTGAGTGTCCTGATTAAAATAAATAGTGTGCAAATCACCTTCCATTAAATAAAGGTGGGTGATGTGGACAAGTGTTGTGGAATATCTTGACCTAGGTGGAAATAAAATAATTTGAAAATTAATATCACCGATAAAAAATAGTGACGTGTGCGTATTTCGTACTTGGAAACCGGTTAACACCGGTGACATTTTAGAAACTTTTTAAGTTTTGAACAAATTGAACATTTTGGATGGTATTAATGAGCTTTTGTAAAGTGTGTTACTTAGATGTGAAAATTTTAAAAAGTACGTTAGTAATTAATAGCTTGTGAAAATTTTAAAAAGTACGTTAGTAATTAATAGCTTTAAGCTTAAAAAACATTATTTACCCTGTTCAAAAATTATTGTCTTTTGACAAAAAAAACACACAGTTTAAAAAAAACATAATTATTATTAGTTTCTCTTTTACTTTTTGCAGAATGACAGTTTTACTTTTAAATAATTAATTAACCTTTCTTTAATGTTTGTAATATTAATTTCAACTAAAGGCAAGTAAATTCAAACATTCTTATATATTCTTAGTGGTGGATAATTAAATTATAACATCTTTGAAAACATAAACTATAAATTTAAGACAATTAACCTGAAACATCTTTATAAAAAACGTGAACTATAAACTCAAAACGGCTAAAATAAAGAATAAGACGAGGATTGATTGACTGAAGATAGAAGGTTCACGTAGCATCCATACCGTACAAGGATCAAGAATGCTCTTCAGCTTTCCATAATTTGCAACCATTATCATTCTTAACGAGTCATCCAGAAACTTCTCGATGATGCCACTATCAAATATATAAACCACAGCATCATACCAAAATCAGCAACACAACAATTGAATCAAACGCTCAATCTAATCGAATTCTTCTTACGACAACAGTTTCAGCAAATTCTCTATCAACATTACAAAATGTCGATCATTCCAAGCTTTTTTGGTAACCGAAGAAACACCATCTTTGATCCTTTTTCACTCGACGTTTGGGGCCCCTTCAAAGACTTTCCAATTTCGTCACCATCTGGCCTTTCAAACGAAACATCTGCATTGGTGAACGCTCGTGTGGATTGGAAAGAAACACCAGAAGCTCATGTGTTTAAAGCCGATCTTCCTGGAATTAAAAAGGAAGAAGTGAAAGTGGAGGTTGAAGATGGTAGGGTGTTACAGATTACGGGTGAGAGGAATGTGGAGAAAGAAGATAAGAATGATAAATGGCATCGTGTTGAACGAAGCAGTGGCAAGTTTACCAGGAGGTTTATGTTGCCTGAGAATGCGAAAATGGATCAGATTAAGGCCGGAATGGAGAATGGCGTATTGACGATTATTGTGCCTAAAGAGGAAGTTAAGAAGCCTGATGTCAAGTCTATTGAGATCTCTACTTAGAAAAATTTGTGCTTGGCCCATCGTGTTAATTTGATGATATGCAAAGCAATAATAGCTTGTTTGTATCTATTTTGTATCTCGGATAAATATGAATAAATTGTTGGTTTAGCTTTCTAATGATTAATGTTTGTGTAATGATATGGACCTGAATCAAGTTCAGTTTAACATGACTCAAAGTTTCCCATTTTCCCCATTTTCTAAACCTTATTCTACTTGATTGAGTCTGTTTATTTGTGGCTTATTCCTTATGATATCTTCCTGACAATGCTTATTTTATGTTATATAATCATATTATGCTTATCTTGTATTCTAGAAATTATTTGAGCAAGTTTTTCTTAAACCGTCTTAAGTAAGCTTAAAATTTGCATAACTGTTTTAGTTATCTTAGTGCAAATAGTTGTTAAAATTTGCTTATTAGTGCTTTATTAACCTTATTTATCATCTGGTCTTTTGTAAGTTAGGCTTAAAAATCAATTAATCAGTTTAAATTTGGTAAAATATATTAAATAAAAGGTTTTTGGTTTGCCTATGTTTTTCATGGTTTGAAAAATGATCAATTTGGTTATAAGAACACTTGGTCATTTTTATTTATTCATTCTTATATCATCATCTAGACCTGTTTGTTTGATCTTTGTAGTTTTAAAAATCTAAAATCAAGTTTTCCATGATTATTGAGTTTGAATCTGAGAGTGGTTGGCCACCAATAGATTCTAGCTCTTAATCTGGTTTATTTGATTTGAGAGTTTTATTTTTTTGTGTCTAATGAGTGTATAACAAGTTTATAAACACCAAGTCTTTGAATCTGCAAAAGTGCTTTTGACTTTGTCATAATCTGGCAAAATTTTCATTAAGTGTTGGTATCTTTGATAAACAGCCTTTTTAATTTAGCTTTTCTTGCTTATTCTTTAATTCAAAATGCTTTTTGATGGATGATACTGGTTCTTTGAAGTGCAAAGATAATCTGTTTTTGGGTTTTAAGTCCTCAAAATTCTGTTTTACAGCTTATTTTTAAGCTCAAAATTGATGTTTTTCAAAATCAATGCCCTGCACCAGGGCATTTTAGCTTATTTCATTTTGCTTTTTCAGTGACTAGTTGTTGATCAAATTGCTAGACTTTTGTTTCTATTTGCTTATTTGGTACTAGACTTAATCTTAATTTGCTTTTTATTAATTTACAATTGCTTATTTGAGCTTAAAGTTAGTCTTAAATTTGGTAAAATCCTGTTTGCAAAGTCAACATGTACTGATTGAAAAACAGCTAATTTAGCCAGCATTTTTCCTAGCCTATCTTTGTTTCAAACTTAAATGTTTTTGCTGATAATTATAGCTTATTGTATGAGTTTTAAGAGGGTATAAGCCAATATCCCATAAGGATCCATTTTGTGGCTTATTTTTAAGCCCAAAGAGTGCCCCTTGACTGTTTTAACTGTCCTTTTGCCAAGTTTGCTTATTTGATTTTCTGTGCTTATTTGCTTACCTTCTTTGCTTATTTTTGTTTGTTCTTGCTTATTAGGTTTAGTATTAAGTTTGTTTAAGCTCATTTGCCTTCTTTGTTAGCTTATTTGTCCCAAAAACACCAAACAGTTAGCATTTTAAGCCCTTAAGAGTAAAAAGCATTTCTGTCTTTCATTGCTTATTTGTGTGCTTATTTTATTTGCCTTCTTTGTTAGCTTATTTTAGGTATTTATTTTCTATTTTCTAGGATTTTAAATAGATTAAATTAGTTTTTAATTCATTAAAAATTATTAAAAAGCCAAAAGAATATAAATCTTTTTTAGAAAATTTTCTTTTATCATTTTAAAGGTTTAGAAACTAAGTTTTAATTTTTAGGGCTTAATTTTGATTTAGTTGATAATTTAGCGCGTTTTTAGGATTCTCGTTTTGCATTTTTAGTTTTAAATTAGTGCCCTTAATTGTTTTTAAGTGTTTGCCTTAATTTTTCTGTAGTTTTAGAAAACCAATCTAAATTTTGTTCCATTCAAGCATCGATTCTCAAAACGACTCTCGACTTTCAATTGCATTCCTCGTTGGGGATAACGACCCGGGAATCATACTTCCGGATTACTATAATTGTGATTTTTTATTCTTACCCTTATATTTATGTATTTATATAAGTATATTTTATATTTATATTTATATTTATATTTTAAAGGGTTGATCAAGAGATTGTCAATTTTTGGCGCCGTTGCCAGGGAGGATTGTTTACGATTGTTGAAGCCGTTTGACAATTTGTGTTTGAAGATCCTTCCATGTGAAATTATTTTGCTTATTTTCTTAAAAAAATACAAAAAGATTTTTCTATTATTAGTATATATATATAATATAAAAATAAAAAAACAAAAATATAAAAACATTATCCATAAAAAGAAATAAATTTTTTTACCAAGTTGGTAAAAAAACACCAACATATAATACTTTCAACTGAAGTATTATCCATTTATAAGTTCCCGAACCAAAGATCAAAAACTTACCTTTTGTGTCACTTGCGACGTACGACTCACCTTTTAAAGTTAAACAAACTCTGGATAAATGTCCGTTGATTGCCTAAGAATAATTGTGAGCAAATCCAATGTTTGTAATTAACTTTAACAAATCGGTCGTTGCTAAATAGTGTGGCATGCCGTTCTAACCCTTGGGTATTTTTTTTCTTTTTCCTTGTTGTCGAACTTATAGATATGCTGAAAGCTTTTATTCTCGAAAAGAAAAACCCAAGTTCGCTCCCGTGAAGCGGTCAAAGGAAAGTTGTGTTACTTGCGGGTGGTGCTCAAGCTTACGAAAATTGTCCCACCACGTTGGCAACGTTTATCATGTTAATATTATAGAGTACGTTTCCCATGCGCGCACTATTTTCAAATCAAGGAAAAATACCGGTTACCGAGCACCGATGCTAATTCAAATTAAACCTCCCGATTTTCTCCCATTCTAACAAGGAATAACAAAACGTTTCAACCAAATCGGGGGACTATTACAACAAAGGCCAAATTTATCGACCACCCAATTAATCAACCCTGGTTCCAAGCTCCACTTTACTAAGCTACGGCTCACGCAAACACAAGGTGTGTGAGGTATGATTTTCAATACTTACATAAAGCTAATGATGCGGTTATGAGAAATATGCCAAACCAAACCCAAATCAAGCAATATAAATGACAATTAACCATTTTGCTTACCAAGTCATGAATTCCAATACCGCTTCTACTTCAGGTTCGGGTACACTCCCTAGAATAATACTTTATAACCCGAAGGTAGACTTAAGGGTGTACATAACGAAGCGGTGTTGCTTATTCAGGACCCAAAATTCTATACTTATTCTTCTCCTCCTAAAGTAGTGGAACGTGAAACCGAGGTGACAAAGGACACGACGCATTTCTCTATATATATCGGAAGCACAAAGAGTCCAACCTCAGTTGTCCAAGTTCAACCTCAAGTTCCAAATTCTGAGCCGTGTTGTTGATACGTTAGTGCTCGATGCCTAACTACGAAACATCAATTCATTTCTTCGAGAGTAATGATGGAAGGGCGTGAAAAAGCTAACGAATAAATGAGAAAATTCTTTGAAATCTTTAAAGTTTTGTGTTCGATAATTAGCCTCACGGATGCTTTGTTTCCTATCCAATAACAGCCATATGGTTTCATAGAACGTATAATCTTGACCAGGCTGCCGTAAAAGAAGGCATTATAGGACTCAAACCAAGCTCCAAGAGGTGGTACGACTGAACTCTCCAACTTCCGAAACAATTCATGTTAACTTTGACGAATTGCCTCAGATGGCGTCAGATCACGTCAGTTCTGACCCCGTTCCACAATGTTTGCAAATTTACGTTGATGACATTATTTTTGGTTCTATGAACCCAAAACTTTCAAAAAGGTTTGAAAAATTAATGCACAGCAAATTTGAAATGTATATGATGGGGGAGCTGAAATTCTTTTTAGGAATTCAGATCCACCAATCCCCACGTGGTATCTTTATAAACCAAGCTAAGTATGCTCAAGAGATACTTAAAAAGCATGGTATGACCTCATGTGAAAGCATAGGTACTCCAATGGCTACGAAACACCTAGATGCTGACTTGAGTAGTACTCTGGTCGACCAAACGAAATATCGTAGTATGGTCGGAGCACTCATGTACCTAACAGCAAGTAGACCAGATATTATACATGCAACATGTTATTATGCTCGCTATCAAGCGAAGCCGACTGAGAAACATCTCACTGCGGTTAAGCGAATCTTTCGGTACCTTAAAGATACCATTAACATAGGACTCTGGTATCCGAAGGACACCGGTTTCGAACTAACTGCCTTTTCAGATTCAGATCACGCGGGCTGTCTCGATTCACGTAAAAGCACATCTGGTGGCATACAATTTCTAGGTGGTGATAAGTTAGTCAGCTGGTCGTCCAAGAAGCAGGACTGCACTTCAATGTCTTCAGCTGAAGCCGAGTATGTGTCTTTATCTGCGTGTCGCGCTCAAGTTCTATGGTTGAGAAATCAGCTCACAGATTATGGCTTTCACTTTGATAAAATACCTATGTATTGTGACTCAAATGCAGCCATAGCCATCTCGTGCAATCCAGTCCAGCATTCCCGTACCAAGCACATCGATGTCAGATATCACTTCATAAAGGAACAAGTTGAAAAGGGTATTGTTGAATTATTCTTTGTCGGAACTGAATACCAGTTAGCTGACATGTTTACTAAAGCGTTACCAGAAGATAGGTTTAAGTATCTCGTCATACGACTCGGTATGAGATGTTTGACTCCAGACGAACTAGAGGTTCTGGCAAACGAATCTGCTTGATCCATCAAACATCGAATCTGTAAATATTTTATTTTTCTCTTTATTTTGATTTATAAATATTTTTTGAAAAAGAAAATACAAAACTATAAAACCAACAAAAAGAAAATAGAAAAATATAAAATCTATAAAAACAAAATATAAATCAAAAATAATTTCAGAATACAAAAAGAATCTTCTCGACATGTTTTGGAATTCGATAACATTTCGTACCTAGAAATTGTTGTTAACATCGCTACGGGCGTGTAAGGAAGTTCGAGCGAGAGTTTCAACTGCTTTCAAAACATGTCATTTCTACATTTTTCTCTATGACTTATATACACATCAGTGCAAAAATCAGACCCGAATGTAATAGGGGAGTGTACGCTTCGGTGCACTTACTCTACAAATAGAAGAGAAGTCTTCTATCATGTGTTTTAAAACCGTTGAACATAATTTTTCAAAAAAACTTTCAATGTCAAATTGTCTACAATATATAATTTGTGGCATCTTTCCATAAAAAGTGGTATTTGTTAAAATTATGTGTTCAACACTCCCTTCCTCAATTATATTTAAAAATTGTAGTACTATCAATGTCATTTTATGTTGATCAATTTCCGAGGGGGAGCTTTTAAATTAAAAGCCTTTTAATGTTTTGGGTACATCTAATAAATGTCAAGTTTATGTATCCAAACACATTTTGTGAAATTAAAATGTGGAAATTATAATGTCAAATAATAATATACATTGTTCACTAAGGCATCTCACTCCGTCTTCAACATTGTGTGGTGTCATGTCATTTTTTCATTCCAATGTCAAGTTTTTAATAAATCTTGGTATCCCACATATACCGTTGAAGGGGAGCAACCGGAAAAATGAATTCATGCAATATCGTGGTATAATTTTTCTCCCTATGGAATTTTTCATGTCAAATTTTAATCAATTGGTATTTCAAATACTAAATGTTTTATTGTTTAAAATAAGGGGAGAAAATGTGATTAAAATGTGATATAGAAGAATGTGATCTTTAAGACTCTAAGTGCAACTTTTTCCTTCATGTGCAAAACAATTTCGAATCTCGGTGCACATGTGTAGGGGGAGTATTTCAAAATGTCAAAAAAGGTTTTTATGGTTCGATCTCTATACCCGCAACCAATTAATCTCACGACGTCGATGAAGTCATAAGGTGGTTAAGGTTATGTATAAGTCCTACGATCCAACCAAAACCGGAGGGATCTACCCAAGGACAATCCATAGTTAGAAATAGTAGTCCTTAGGTATGATTGGAGGAGAATGAGTATAAGGGAAAAATGCCGACTAAGATTGAGCTAACACTGGAACAATCACAACAAGGTGTTAGTAATGATGTCTTGGTAAGCATTGAAGGGGTTGAAGAATGAAAAAGAAATGTATGGATAAAGGGTGAAAACAAAGCAGCCCTCCAAACACCTTAGGCAGAAACCGGGTCAATACATAATCTATCAAATGATATTGAAGACGACATCATGGACCCAGTGATGCAATGCACAACCCTTCCCAGCCATTCGAGTTTCTCTCAAAAGAAACTTGTCTCATTTGTCACGGAGATACACACGTTATCTATTGACATCTCACTCCGAGATTGTTGATATTGAATAGGTGGCAGTCTGCTCCAGCCTCCGATTACTAAAACCAAAGTGCACAAATCGAGTCTAGAGCCAGAAGAGATCAAATTATAAATCTCATTAGGACACAATGTCAAAATACACTTGTTGAACACCATAAAGTTCACAAGTTGTAACAAAGAGTCCTACGCATTATCCTTGAGATCTTGCCAGAACATCCGAGTGATACTTAAGTATTCACAGTGAAGATGGAAATCCTGCTTGAGCCAACATCAAACAAGCTCTTGGTAGGTGACTTGCGCGATTCTATATGAATCAAACTTGTGTCAACTGGAAAGAAACGATGGTGCGATTCTATGTGAATCAAACTTGTTCCAGTAAATGAATTGACGACTTAATCAGAAAGATAGTAACTATCTGATTCACTCTTACCGTGTTGTCTGCTTTGAGACGCTCCGGTAACGAGAACGGCTAGTACAGCTGCAAAACCCTGTCAAGAAGATTCATACGAATTCTATCTGATCACAAGCAGTATTTATATTGATTAACGGGGAACCGTGGTTATTGCAACCGTATTAGACGAAGTGGCAAAGACACTTTCGTCCATATCTGTTGTTTATTACTAACCTTTTAAATTCAGATTCAAACGTCGGTGTTGCAATCATGTACCGGCGAAGTCGGATTCATTACCACATACTCATACTCAAGCTTTCAAAGTCAATCATTCAGCATAAAGCTTGTTGATCCTAAACTTCCTCAAAGATCTTCAAAGTCAAATCAAGAATCATATTTTGGAAAGATTGTTAGCCTTATGTTCATATAAGTCAAACAAGAATGCAATAAGTATGAGTATGTCGGTCAAGAGCACAAGTTGATCAAGAAAGTCAAATCAAGATGATTTAAGTCAAGAAGATGATGTAAGATTAAAGATCTCAAGAACTCAAAGTCAAAAGACATAGGCTCAAGATCAAGATCACATATATAACACCAAAAGAATGTTATCGGTTGTCTTAAGCATGAATGAACAAAGCCATTACAAATAAGAAAAGATAAAGACAAGACCAAAGAAGGCAAAGCTCAAACGTCATATCTTCAACATTGGGGAAGATAAAGTCAAATCAAGATAACCTCCATCAAGAACGTCAACGTTGAAGAGATCAAAGAAGACCTCAACATTGGGGGAGATTGTTAGCTTAATTTTATATAAGTCGAATAAGAATGTTATCGGTCTTATTAGTCGTAATTAGTCTTGTTAAGTAATAGGCTAGTCTGGTTCAACGGACTTGGATTGTAATCTAATATTGTCCATGTTTCGGGCTTAGCCCGACCCAAGTTAAAAAGCCCAAGAGCCCATGGTGGCCTTAGGGTATAAATAGGACCCTCTTTACACATGGAGAGGGTGTTGGTTGCATTTGCTTTTATTTGTAACTCACCAAACTTCTCTCTAATCTAATCTTTCTCTCTTGTTTCTCTCTCTAATTTTCCATTTTTCCTTTATCTCTTTTCTAGCTTATTGCTTATTGGTATGGTTTATTGGTGTGATATGGGTTAAGTTTTTGGGATAACACATATGGTAAGGGCCAAGGGTGTGGACAAAGGAAAACAAACATGAAACCATTTTTCTCATTTCCTTCCGGGAACACCAGTTCACTCATTTCAAGAAAAACAAATTCATAAAGTTTACGGGAGTTAAGTCCCGAGAGTTTATAAATATAAAAAACTGATTTTGATGAGAGAGAAATAACTTTTAAGGAGAGAGAAATTGTTTTTTATTATGTTGTGAGTGGGTATTTGTGTTTTGTGGGTATTTTTAAATAGTAAAAATTAAAAAATAATTAATATAAAAGAAAGAGGGTGTTGCAATGGTTAAGGGAACGTTAAAGGAAAATATAAAGGAAGTGTTTTTTATGACGTAGAGCTGATGTGGCGAGGGAAAACCCTCAACCACACCCTCCACTCTAATAAAGCATATCCAATGACATAACCATAAACCCAATATCCATGACACAAATATACTCACAACAATATAAACTACTAGTCACACATTCATCTATATCATGCATATACAAATATAAAGCGGTAAATGCAAATATAAGCGTAAAGAGATAAGTAAAAGGAAATGAAAACCGAACACGATGATTTATAGTGGTTTGGTCACGAAGCTCCTCTTCGCCCTACTTCAGTCCCCGAGTACCCAACTCGAGAGTTACTTCACTAGTCAACTAGCTCCTTTCTCGGCGGAGAAAACCATACAAGTTGCTTACATTATTTTCCGGCACTAAGCCAGATGTCGAGTCCTTCTTCGGGTACAACCAAACCCGTTATGTTTTATGGCCCAACATAACAAACCTTGTGTTTTAAGGCCTAAACACATAAACCGTGTCGCTTACATTATTTTTTGACACTAAGCTAGATGTCGAGTCTTAATCTTAGCTAGAACCAATCTACCACTTCACACGAGTATTTTAAGGCATAAATACTAACCGACCCACAATCAACATTATGAATTTATACACTATTTGGATATACACACTACTAAAGATTAGAAGACATGGACTCGATCTATATGTAACAAATGTTACTAATGGACTAACTAGACTACATTACTTCGTATCTTAACGATGATGAAAGTTCTTCTCTTGCACTTGAGGCAAGAAGTAATTGATTGAATATTGGATCACATTTAAATGAGATTAAAAAAGATTAAACAAGATTAAACAAGTTAAATGATCAAAGATTTAAAAAGATGTAGTGAGATTTAGAGAGAGAATGAACTAAAAAATCTGTGCAAAATGGTCATCAAATAATTAGAAGTGAGCTACTTTTTATAGGAGCTGAAATATGTCTGTGAGAAAACGGCGGTCCCAGATATATTAGGGACCGCCCAATATTTAAAGAGGTCACCCCACGTTTATGTTTTTGTCTTTTTCTTATGAAATATTTATCTGGTGAAAATCTGACTTGTTTAGGGGGAAAAATGCCCAGATTTAAATTTTGAAATAATTACCAAATAAAATATTTATTTATAAATCAAAAATAATTTGTCTAATTAATTTTTGAGAAATTGTTTTGTCACATTTATAAAAATGTAAAGTTTAAAGCAAAAACTTATTTCTTTGATCATCCTACACGTTTAATGTTTGTTTGTACATACCTTACGTGATTTAAGTCGGGTGTAAACAAATATCCGTGTTGATGCAGACTTGAGACGACGAGAGATGTTGATGCATATATGCACAGATGATTTGTGATTACGAGTAACATGCGCACTTTACGTTACGTATGCATTGATGCAGACTTGAGACGTCACGTAGATTAAATATCGTAATATTTGCACTAACACGAGGGTCACTAGTCAGAAAGAAACATCACAAGATGACCATCAGGGGACATGCACGCAACGAATGACCACATCAACTTACATACAACACTATTCCAAAATGGGAATATATAGTCCCGTGACGAACACCAAATTCTCAAGCCAACTTCTCAAGTCAGGCCTTCTTAAGAAAGCAGAGGTCAGGGTAACTCAGAGGATCCTAGAGTAGAGTCTCGATTGGATGACTTCACAACATTAATTTCAAACAACAGGCTAGGTGTTAGGATAGGTGTTAGAGTAGAGTCTCTGCTTTCTACTTTGTTTTAAATGTGTAACTATATTGATTCTTAGCCATATTAGCTTAATTATTTTATTAGTAAATCTTTTCTTTATAATACTCTCTCCGTCTTATTTTTATTGTCCACGTTTCCTTTTTGGGATGTCCTAATTTAATTGTCCATTACTAAAAATAGATAGGAAAGTTTGATTAAGTTTACTATATTATTCTTGTTTGAAATTATTATTATAAACTTTAAAAAAAGTTTAATTAATTAACTAAGGGTAAAACTGTTATTCTATCAAAAAGTAAGAAAGAAAAAGTAGTAATAAATGCATTTTTCTTAAACTGTGTTTTTTTTGTTAAGGGACAATAATTTTGGGACGGAAGGAGTAATTGTTATTGTTATTTAAGGGTACTTTTAATCTATACTACATATAAAGCAAATTAGTATCTCTCTCTCTTCATTCAATGAAAAAAATTAAGTAATACAAGGATTTATGCACATTGTACAATCTTTAATGCAAACAACAAAGGGTTGAAATTTAATAATACAAACATTCAAGCAATATGTACAATTAACATATTCACAACACATACTTATTGACTAGTCAACACATTTAATGTTATTATTAAAACACCCATCACTAATTAATGTAATTTTTAAAACATCCCTAAAATAAGAAGTACATGTTATTATACACATTGTATAAACTAATAAAACACACAAAGCTTTATATAATTTATATGCTAATACATATAGTTTTGAAAGCCGGACTGGGCCAACAGGTTCAACCGAGAACATGAGTAGTCACCGGTTCGACTAGCAAATAAAAGCCATCTAAAAATAAACCGGAGATAACCGGTTAGAACCTATAAAAATGGGTGACCAGGGCCTGATCGTGGTTATTTTCCTTTTGTTATTCCTTGATTAATCACAGGGTACCCGCCGCTGCAACACGCGAGTACCCTGCTAGTACGTATTTAAGTATTTTTCAAACATGTCCCTCACATTAGAAAATCCCGTTTACTAAGAAACTCTATGGCCATTAGGCCTTGTAAGGCTTAGAAATGGGGCGACCCAATTAAAATTAGGTTATAATAGTGATGCTCCTCTTATGAAGAAACGTGGCGCAACTTTTTGTATCAAAATAAAAAACTTGAATTGAAAATCGTTGGGATAAAAAAAATCTGTCTCTGTTTGTTTCGATGGATTACGAAAAAGCTTTTGGTAAAGGAAACGGTGCTGTCAAGGTTGCCATCGCTGTAAGAGACGAAGAAAAACAACCACTACCCGCTAATCCACAGTAAGTTCATTTCATTTCAATGTCGTTTTGTTTGCTTTTTAATTTTTAATTTTTTGTTTCTGTTATAATTTCTTACCGACCTGTTTGTTTCTGCTTATTTTTCTATAACTGGATTATTGCTGATATAAGCCGCTTATTGCTTACAGTAGTTATCCAATTCACTTATTTTTCAATAGTAAACATGTTGCAGCAGCTCATTGTTTCAAACACAAAGCTTATATAAGCTTATCATGTCATAGTAAGCTTATATAAGCCGAAAGGTTTTAATAAATGAGTGTTGGATTAATTAAACATGTCCAGGATCAATCTCATGTAATCATAACAATAACATCAAAGAGAACTTACTTGATGATAGAACCGACTGATGATTAGGGTTTGATGATGAAGCCATAACGTTAGGGTTCGTCGATTCCGGTAGTAAAGTCACCAATCTGATGGAGGGATTTATCTCAAGTTATTGGTGTTTTATTGAGAGAGAAAATTATGTGACAGAATACTAGAATGATGACCACAACCCAGGGATATATATTTGTTATGACAGTTACATCCATCAAATAACTGTCATTTGTTAGTTAGGGTAGATTATGTCATTAAGGCATAGTTAAGAGTCTAAATGGTAAATGCCACATTAGTAAGGGGATTATTCTAACATTCTCCCACTTGGCCGTAGGACCATTTAGATGTATACATAAACTTGAGAATTCATATTGGCCAGTTTCGAGTTTATAAGAAATTATCATAATTCTACAATAGCACCAAAACAAAAAGATACAGCCACACGTGTCGCGTTTGACACGGGACCCCCATTCATTATAACATTGGTACTAATTTAAAATATATGATTTCATTAAGCCAAAATAACAATGAAATAATGTGGTACAAATACGTTTGTCTATAATTAAACATAAGTGTGCACAGTTTAAAAGTAAATATAGACAAACTAGACATTATAGTGAAGGATATTGTCTTAAAGCGCTTGTTTTAAAGTTAAACGTTATCATGAAATAGTGCACTAACTACAACATTATGTAAGGTCTTAGCGAAAACCTATTTTCGCAACATGTCCTTGAAATACTTTGGGTGTAAGACCTTTAGTTAGCGGATCTGCAAGCATTTCATATGTTCTAATGTGCTCGATACATATACGCTCCACTCTTTCACGTACGAATAAGTACTTTGTATCGAGGTATAAACCAGCTCCAGTTGAACTATTACTGTTCGAGAAGCTCACGGCTGCGCTATTATCGCAGTAAATCTTCAATGGCCTTGAAATGGAGTTAATAATTTTGAGTCCAGTGATTAAATTTCTCAACGACATTGCATGGCATGTCGCATTATAAACTGAGACATATTCAGCCATCATCGTTGATGTCGTTGTTAGCACTTGTTTTTGACTCTTCCAAGAACAGGCCCACCTGACAGCATAAAAATATATCCCAAAGTTGATCTACTAGTGTCTTTGCATTTCGCAAAGTCTGAATCTAAGTATCCAATAACTTTAAGGGTGTCGACGTCGTAAATGACCTGAAAATACGGAATGTTACATCTAGTATAAGTTAGTTTGTACTCTTTAGTTCCTTGTAAATATCGCAATACTTTCTTAGCAGCTTTCCAGTGAAGTAGGTCAGGATTAGATTGAAACATGCCTAACATGCCGCATATATAAGCAATATCTGGTCAAGTACAAACTTGAGTATACGTTAAGTTTACTACTATGGAAGCATAAGGAATTCGCCCCATTTCCTCATATTAAACCTCAGTTTTCAGACATTGATGAGACCCGAAAACATCACCCTTAATTACGGGAGCGACTGTGGGAGAGCAATGTTGCATATTGAACCTATTGAGTATGCGTTCAATATATGCCTTTTGGGATAATCCTAATCTCCCATTGGCTCGATCTCGGTGAATTTCAATTCCAATAACATACGAAGCCTCACCAAGATCTTTCATGTCAAAGTTTCTAGATAGAAAACGTTTTGACTCATGCAACAAATCAATATTATTACTTGCTAAAAGGATATCATCCACATAAAGCACAAGTATAATAAAGTTGCTCCCACTCATCTTGAGGTATACGCACTGATCTACCTGATTCTTGATGAAGTTGTGTTTCTTCATCACTTCATCGAATTTTAAATACCATTGACGAGATGCTTGCTTAAGCCCATAAATAGATTTCTTGAGTTTACAAACTAGATGTTCTTGGCCTTTAGATTTAAAACCTTGTGGTTGGGCCATGTAGACATCTTCATGTAAATCTCCATTTAGAAATTCCGTTTTGACATCCATTTGATGTAACTCCAAGTCAAAGTGAGCTACAAGGGCCATTACGATCCTTAGGTAATCTTTTCTCGATAAAGGAAAAAAGGATTCTTTATAATCAACGCCCTCCTTTTGAGTATACCCTTTCACAACTAAGCGAGCTTTGTATCATTCAACATTTCCATTTGGGTCAAGTTTGATCTTATAGACCCACTTGCATCCAACAGGTTTTGCACCTTTTGGTAATTCAGCAAGTTCCTAAATGTTGTTTTTGCTCATTGAATTTAGCTCATCTTCCATTGCTTCCCTTCAATGAGCTGATTGGTCACAAGTAATGGCATCCTCAAAGGATTCAGGGTCATTGCATTTCCCTAAGTCAAAATCGGCCTCATTCAAATAGGTATAGTAATCGTCAAAGTTTGTGGGCTGCCTATTTCGTTACGACTTACGCAACGGCTGTTGAGTTTTTTGTGGTTCAACATTAATTCCAGGGTTAGGTTCATTTTCCTCGACATTATTTGGATGATCTTGAGCAATTAAGTGATCATTCAAGGTGTCAAGTGGCATGCTAATTGGGATGGGCACATGAATTATAGGTGTCTCATCCCACTGTTGTTAGCAATTTCAAGAAACTCTGCATGACGTGTCTCGACAATTCTGGTACTATGAGACGGGCAATAAAATCGGTAACCCTTTGATTGTTCTAGGTACCCGATGAAAAAACAACTAATGGTTTTTAAGTTCAGTTTTCGTGATTGAGGATAGTATAACTTAGCTTCGGCTGAACATCCCCAATCCCGCAAATATCGTAAGCTGGGTTTCCTTCCTGTTCAAATTTCATATGGTGTTTTTGGAACAGATTTAGAGGGAACTCCGTTAAGGATGTGGACATTCGTTTTCAATGCCCCAGTCCAAAGAAATTTAGGAATGTTTGAATTTGCTAACATACTACGAACCATATCCATAAGGGTGCGATTTCTCCTCTCAGCTACACCATTTTGCTGAGGGGTACCCGGCAAGGTATATTGGTTAATAATCCCATGATCTTTACAAAAGTTAAAGAAAGATCCGAGAGCTTGACCAACATCCGTATGTCTACCATAATATTCACCTCCCCTATCCGATCTCACCACTTTAATTTTACGGTTAAGTTGATTTTCAACTTCCGCTTTAAAAGTCTTAAACATTTCAAGTGATTCGGATTTTTCATTAATTAAGAACAAGTACATGTAACGTGAGTAATCATCAATGAAGGTAATGAATGATTTATGACCACCAGTGCTTGAAGGAAAAGGTCCACATATGTCGGTATGGATTAGTTCTAATAATCTGGTACTTCGTGTGGCACCTTTCTTATTTCCTTTGGTCATTTTTCCCTTTATGCTTCTACACATTTTTTCAAAATCTGAGAAATTAAAATTAAGTAGAACTTCATCTTTCACAAGTCTAGTCATTCTGTCTTGTGAAATATGACCTAAACGTTGGTGCCATAATTTTGATGAGGTTTCTGGATCTTGTTTTCTCTTATTTAGATTCACATTCTCATTAACGTTAAATGATAATAAAGATTTCAAAAATTGATTATCTAAACATAACTTGAAGAGGTTTCTCTCGAGACAACCATTACCAACAACACGAGAATTTAAACTAATATATACTTTATTATATCCAAACGTAAATATAAAGTCATCAATAATTAGTTTAGATACATATATTAAGTTTCGTGTCATGCTCGATACATAAAGAGTTCCATAAAGATTTAAACAAAAGCCACACTCCAATATTAATGAAAGGGTCCCAATAGCTTCTACGTTTAAATCAACTCCATTCCCGACTTTAACCGTTCGTTGGTTTCTTTCTAATCTCCGGATTGTACGGAATCCCTGTAAAGAATTAGCAATGTGTACCATGGATCCAGAGTCAATCCACCATAAATTAATAGGGACATTAATATTAAAAGATTCATTGATCATAAAAGATTTAAATATACTTTTCTTAACTAACCATTCCTTGACTTTTGGATAATCCTTTTGAATATGTCATTTCTTATGGCAAAACTTGCATTTTGGACAGCCTTGAAATGAGCTAGTACTTGCATCCGTTTTATGAACTTTATTTGGAGTAGAATTATCTCCACTTGAACCTTTGCCATGAGATGAGCCCTTTCTCTTATTGGAGTTAGTGGTAGTAACATGAACGACATCAAGCTTTTCAACTTTGAGGCGTTTTTCCTCTTGCACACACTCGCTCATTTTCCATTTCTCCTTTTGCGTATTGTAATTGATCTTAAAAGGACCAAATTGCATAGGGAGAGATGTACAAATGAAATGAACTTAAATCCTTCACTGATTTCCATGCTCCATGCCCCTTTCAGTTTGTTGCCATATCGCTCATCAATCATAATGTTTCTCACGTAAAAAAAAACCACCACTAACCCATTCATACTTAGTAGTCAACATTTTAAGGATCAAAGTACTAGCGTGGACTTTTGAAGTCCCTTTAAATTGTTCCTCTACGGAGCTTAAGTACTCCTTTGCATTCTCAGAGTCAGGAATGGCTCCTCGAAATAGGGGGCAAGCAACGGATATAGAGTTCATAATGATCATTAGCTACATACCATTAGAACGCTCCCACTATCATAAGCACTTTTTGATCTCTGCGGTACTTTCAGCAGTAAGTGCACGGAGATCGATACGAAGCGCATGATTCGAGATTCTATACTCCGAAGAAGTTTTACTTGATCTTCTCCAATGTTGAGAAGTTATTACCAGTTAAGTGGTTTCAATTCCCGTACATGTTACACGTATTGAAAGTTAAGGTAGATGCTGACATAGATTGAAAATTAAAAGTACGCTCAGATAAAACTTAACGAATTAACGGGATATGTATGTAAAGGGAAGCATATCAGTAATAAGGAATAAACCTCATAAACACGCAAAATAATAGGGTTATAAAAGATGTTGTGCCTAAATTATCAACTTTGCGTTGGCTTAGTTGACAATTAAATCGTTAGACATATTTAATTAGACTAAGCTAACATACATATCACATATCATCGTTGGGCAGAAACGTAACACATATGTTGGTTATGCTAATATATATTTCATTATTCAAGTAATCAAACAAATAGCCGTTGGGTTCATTGAGTGGTAACATGAACAATTTTGTAATATGGCATAAATAAACTTGTATATTAATCTAAATAACCATTGGTTGGTTTGATCATCTAAATTAATATAAAAGTTACCATATGACAGATTCAGCAAATTTAGTAATTAAAAGCCTTAATAATTTCTTTAACCACCAATTTTATGTGGTACATATTAATAGGCAGATTGTTGATATCAGATTGATAATAGTGAAAATACATGAAGCAACAAAACATGAATATCAGATTGTAACTATATCATGTTGGAGTTTCATGTACAAGTTGTTCACTTTATAATAATATTAGTGTGACACAAAAGTGAGACATCATAATCTACTACTGTTTCTTTTATAGACATAAAACATGATACATCAATGAATCATTCATCATCTATAGATAATTAAAGCAGTAATAATATGTATATTAAAAGGTTCGGTACAGACTTGCATGAACAAATCGAATTTAATATTTGTTGATGAATCCATTTATTGAGTGAAAGAAACAATCGATTAATCAATTATATCATTTAAACGTTTGACTAACAGAATTAGCCCATTAAAGAATTAACAAAATAAAGTCACTGTTTCATACGGCAATTGATATTAACAAGCAAAAGAACCCGCGCGTTGCGGCGGGGCTAATTTTTTCCCGAATAATTTTTTTTTTACGTTTCGGGGGGTTTTTTTTGGGCTATGCGTTATGGCGGAGCTAATTTTTAATATTTTCTTTTTTTGTATGATTCGGGCAAAAAAATTTTTGCGTTGGGACGGGCTAATTTTTTCCTGAATATTTTCTTTTTTTGGGACGGTTTTGTAAATTTTTTTACGGGAATTTTTGTGTAAGAAAATCGTAAATAGTTAAAAGGTGAGGGTCCGTTTTCTATTTTTTTTTTTTTTTTTACTTTGGGCCAGATTTTAGGTTATTTTTGGGGTTTTTTTTTGGCTAATTTTTTCCAGGATATTTCCTTTTTTTTTACGATTCGGGAAATTTTTTTTTGCGTTGGGACGGGTTAATTTTTTCCCGAATATTTTCTTTTTTTTTGGACGGTTCGATATCTTTTTTTGTGGGCCGATGAATGTAAAAAAATTGTGAACAATAAGAACTTGACGTGTTTTTTTTGTTAATTTTTTTACGGGATTTTTTTTGTAAGAAAATCGTAAATAGTTAAAAGTTGAGGGACCGTTTTGTATTTTTTTTTACTTTGAGCCACATTTTATGCGAATTTTAGGCTAGTTTGTCGACAAATGTGTATATTTGTAAAAAAATAAATTTATATGGCTTATGTGTTGGGCCTCATGTTTAAAGTGTTTTTTTTTTGCTATATGAGTTTTTTTTTAATATAATGGGTTGTACGTTTGTGACCATATCGGTTATTTTAAAGTTATTAGGTATCGAAGATGTTTCCGCGGGTATTTTTTTTATCTGAATAAATCAGAACTTTTGTAATATTTTTTTTTTTTTTTTTTTAACTCCTACTTTGTGCATACAAATTAAAAAAAAAAAAACCAAAAAACGGGGAGCCCGTTACTGTAGCAAACTGCCCACAGTCAAAACGATGCGTTATTTGTAATCATTTTTTTATTGGCTATGTGTTGTGCCTCATTTTAAAGTGTTGTATTTTTTTTTGGCTAATGTGTTTTTTTTAATATAATGGGTTGTACCTATGTGACCATATCGTTTATTATAAAGTTATTAGGTTCGAAGATGTTCCGCGGGTAATTGTTTTTATCTGAATAAATCAGAACTTTTGTAATATTTTTTTAAAAAAAACTAACTCCTACTTTGTGCATACAAATTTAAAAAAAAAAAAAAAAAAAAAAACCCAAAATTGGGCTGGCCCAAAATAGGGCAGCCCGTTACTGTAGCAGCAGTCAAAACGACGTAAGTAATTTTTTTTATATGGCTTATGTGATGGGTACCTCATTGTAAGTGTAAATTTTTTTTGCTATAATGGGTTTTTTTTAATATAATGGGTTGTACCATTGTGACCATATCGGTTTATTAAAGTTATTAGTATCGAAGATGTTTCCGCGGGTATTTTTTTTATCTGAATAAATCAGAACTTTTGTAATATTTTTTTTTAACTCCTACTTTGTGCATACAAATTAAAAAAAAACAAAAAAAAAAAAAAAAAAAAACCCAAAATTGGGCTGGCCCAAAATAGGGCAGCCCGTTACTGTAGCAGCAGTGTCAAAACGCCGTCGTTTCCTTCACCTATTGTGTATATTAGTAATGAATATTAATAGTTTCCGTTCCTTTTAATCGCATACTGTCATTCATGACATAGTTATTAAATCAAAATTAATTCATGAGATTAAACGGCTCTTGATGCCACATGTTGGATTAATTAAACATGTCCAGGATCAATCTCATGTAATCATAACAATAACATCAAAGAGAACTTACTTGATGATAAAACCGACTAATGATTAGGGTTTGATGATGAAGCCATAACGTTAGGGTTCGTCAATTCCGGTAGTAAAGTCATCAATCTAATAGCGGGATTTATCTCAAGTTATTGGTGTTTTATTGAGAGAGAAAATTATGTGACAAAATACTGGAATGATGACCACAACCCAGGGATATATATCCATCAAATAACTGTCATTTGTTAGTTAGGGTAGATTATGTCATTAAGGCATAGTTAAGGGTCTAAATGGTAAATGCCACATTAGTAAGGGATTATTCTAACAATGAGCTTATGAAACATAATCCAAAAACGACATAAGCCTGCTATGTAAGCTGAAACAAACAGATAAATTGATTTACGGTTTTGATATATGATATGTTTACATTCTTTGTGTTTCAGGTTCTATCCGTACTTTCTATTTCTGTTTCTGGCTGCTCATTGCCTTTCGTTTCTTATAACAATCGGTCCATCCGTGTCACAAAACAAGGACTCCGCTTTCAATGCTCATGGTGGGATTTTCATGATCGCGACCATCGTCTCGTTATCTTTGGTTGTGGTAGCATCTGGGGTTCTGATATTTACAAGCCACTATTTGCACAGTTGGATGAAGCAGATTTACTATACTATCTTGAAGGGTTATAGGGTTGCACAGCATCAATTTTGGTGGGCCGATGTTTTGGTCGTGCAGATTTCTCTTGGTGTGTTCAAAATTAATACTGGTGACACTTGAGCTATCGGGTGCTTCTCGGCAATTAATGCACTGTTCTCTCTTGGGGCCGTTTTCTTAGTTCCCAAAGATTTTGACTCGAATGTGTATGTGATCATGTCTTTCAAGTTTCATCTTTGTTTGCATCATATCTTCAGATTACCTTCTTTTGAAGTATGTTTGTATTCACCAACAAAACAAACTGTGCAACACATTCCCTCTCCATTGGACTGTACTCCTCACCCCACTTTTCCCTCTATCTATTTCCTTGTGGCCACTCATTCCCCCCAACCTCCACGCGATGTGGTATCTTGTCACATGGGGTAGCTTCATATTGGTTGGTGCGGCTGGCTATTTTGCATTCAAGTCTCTTAAATCAGAAGCCAAAGCAAGCCACTTGGAGCCTCTCATCAAGTGAGTGATTTAACAAGACCAAAGTGTCGGAGTATATGAGTAGAAATATATAATCATTGATGTATTGCCTAATTGACTGCTTTATGTTTAGCCTCTAATGAAGAAGACAATGGTGTGTTAAGTTAATTGGAAACACCTTTGTAACCTTTAAATGTTTTGTCCGTGACAATGAAAGTAGAAATTAGGTTCAAAATGCGATGCATATATATTATTTAATCCCCTGCAAAGTATTGTTAGTAGTACATAAGGATAGGGGTAAGCGTATATGATTGAGAAGTAGTCTAACAGTAACTTGTAACAATGATTACATGTTCTTGGATTCTAAGTTCAGGTTGGTGATACGGAAATATGTCAATGTGAGACGTGAAAGTACAAGATATAAAGTAAAGCGTATGATAAAACCAATAGGAAAAGGGAATATACAGATATACTCCAGTTCTCACCTGTACCATGATGTAAATTGGTATGATCCCAATCTAAAACACATTTATGATAAAACCTGTGACAAAGTATTTCACATAGTAAGGTCAGTCTATCACATAAGATTGCTTCGCGACAATAAAGTACCCCTATCCTTTCTATGTACTTCATCTCTATGCCCACCTTCATTTTATCTTTCCAATTGGCAATTCCAGGACCCAATATCAGGGGTTAGGTTGGGTTGGTTTCAGGTCCTAAACAGGTTGACCCGCCTTGTTTAGGAACGATTTGTATCAGGTTGATAGTGGTTAAGCAGTTGACCAGCAAATGTAAGAGTTCGGTTGACCCGCCAGCCCATTTAGATAAACTAGTTACTTGAATCGTGTTTGGGACTATATGTATACAGGTTACGCTCACAAGTCTCAACCGATCATTTAAGGGTCGATACATTGGATTTAAAAGAAACAAGGTTAAAGGAAAGAACCTCTTAAACGTAGGATAGCCGTTTCATGTCATCTTATATGACCTCTATTTATTATACATGTAGATTTTCCCTCTGATTTCTACTGTTCCAATATGATATAGAGTGTCACATTTTATGGCTAGCCATCTCAAATGTGTCATCCATTTTGTGCCATACCGAATGAACTAGTGACATGTATGATTAAGGTTTGACAATGCCAATCATTTCTTATTATAATTTTTTTTATGATGATTACATACAGAAGAATATAGCGTCATTTCAGTATAGATATTCAGCCAAGTAAATATGCCATGATCTCACAACTGATCACAACTTTGCATTCAATTCCTTTTTTAACCAGATTGTGTTTGCTCACAAATTCTTTTTTGGACATTAAAAAGAACCCCATGAACTTCATCAAAATGAGGTGTAGTTGCACCCTTTGTACCTTCAATCCACTGAACAACTTTCTTGTACGGGCTTAAATATCGATACGATCTTTCATACTCAGAAGCTAAACACATAAAACATTTTGTCACGATGCAAATCTAAAAATAAAATAAAAAATATTAAAATCTTCAACTTAGAAACATGTTAAAATAACTAAATTAGTACCTCAAGTTGCATGATTTCACAAACTAAACTTATATCTGCTATTGATGGTTGAGAACTTCCAACCAAAAACGGTCCATCTTCAAGCCAAAAGTTCTTAACTTAGGACACACGATTTACAAGTAACTTCTCACATCTTCGTGCTTCGGGGTTGGAGGGAGGCTTTTAGTGGTCCCCCGATAGTGTTAGAAAAAAGTAGACTGACTCGACTCTCTCTTCGTACTCCATCCCGCCAGTGTCTTACAACGTTGGTATTGTCATCGAACCAAATATGAACAAATCAGTCATCTAGGATGATTTAATTGACATTTCGGATCTCGCGCGGCGCACGTGCGCGCGCTAAATGCTCGTCCGTTCTGGGATCGGTTGATATATATCGCGTTTGCTTAGTCGCGCGTTTCAGTTGATAGATATTGATTTTTTGTTTCTTGTTTGTTACGACCATCTTGCATATTTAATTTTGGTATTCTATTGTTCTGAAGTATGATACTGCTGTGATTCTGCCTAGTTTTGGCATTAGTTCTGGCTAATTGGCCTTGATTGTTGCATCTGCACCGTATTGATTCTGAATCTGTTCTGCTGACTCACTCTGATTCTGTCTTATTTACGTTCTGATTTCTTCTGGCATTGTCTGATGATGTTTGATTTGCTCCTTCGTTTATACCACTTAGTAATTATGTCTGCATCTTTTGATTTACTTTTCAGTTTATTGTGCGTTTTGTTGTCAAACTCCCAAAACTTTGATGTAGCAAGTAAGTTTGTGGGGCGGATGTTGGATTTAATACGAGTTTCGCCTGATTATTTTTTACTAGTCTCCTATAATTCCCAAAGTTCACTAATCTAATACTATGTACAAGTCTGACTTCTGCAAAAAACCATTAGGAAAAATGGAAATTTTAGATATAGTTGTCACCTGTACCACGTCGCAAATTTGTATGATGCCAATCTAAAACAGAATGAATCTTAGATCTTTTTAAATCAGCAGGATACCTATAGAAAGAATAAGATTACAAATGTTACAGACTATGGTGGCAAATACAGTTCATATTTGTCTAGTGCTTATAGTGATAAAGAAGAAGACTCGCTCACCGGTGACTAGCTATGTCCGGAAATGCACAAGAAAGGTAGATAAGAATAGCATGACTGCAAATCACAAACAAGTTATTAAATCTGTTGCCAAACATTTTCTTGTATTCATGGGTCATTTGTGATAAAAGACTTATGCACGGCAGTAATTAAATTTTTCAATCACTATTTGCGTTAAGGTCAGTTTGACAAAAGTAGGCGTATGAGACTAGGAGTCGCCTACACAAAATTACATGTATATGGTTGGGTTAAAATTGGTTGACCCATCTAAACCGTTTAATAAATAGGTCGTTCTCGAGTTAAACTAGTCAAACCATCAACCTATTCAAATTTTGTTAACGATAACCTTATTGGGTTAAAAGTACTAAACTGGTCATTTTAGAGTCTATTCAAACCGACTATTGCGATCGAGTCTTTGAATAGGTTGATGGTTTGACTAGTTTCTTTCCTTTTAACCCAACTCAACTGATATTGATTATCAATATCCAGTTGGTTTGACTAGACTTGAGAAAGGTGACATATTCAGAAAACAGCTTGAGTTCGATCGAGTCTTCATTTTAGAGACGACCTCAAACTCAACTGGATTATCAATATCAAAAATAGAACGTAAGAAATTATTCGAGGCTGTTATTGTTAGACTCCATTTCAAAATGTAGATATCAAGTGCTAGATAGTGTAAAAAGTAAGCCGGATATATAGTCTAACTGTAAATTGTAATGATGATTACGTTACATGTTCTTAATTTCTAAGTTCAGATTGATAATACGGAAACATCTCAATGTGATTAACAAGCCCAATTATATGCGTCGATCTCACAACTTCGCCTACATTTCAGTTATACCAGATTGTGTTTCCTTTCTCTCACGAATTCTTTTCTGGACTGTAAAAAGAATCCCATGAACTTCATCAAAATGAGGCGCCGTTGCACTCTTTGTATCTTCAACCCACTGAAGAACTTTCTTGTAAGGGCTTAGTATCCGATCATGATCTTTCTTACTCAGAAGCTGAACACATAAAACTTTTTGTCATGATGCAAAACTAGACAAAAGATCATATCTTTTAATAAAAAACATGAATTATAACTTGTTTATTAGTTAAAGCGGTACCTCGAGTTGCATAATTTCACAAACTAAGCTGATATCTGCTATCGATGGTTGAGAGCTTCCAACCAAAAACCGTCCATCTTTAAGCCAAAAACTCTCTAATTTAGTCAACGATTTCACAAGTAGTTTCTCACCTTCCTTGCCTGCTTCCGCGTTTGGGGGGAGGCCTTTTAGTGGTCGCACGAGAGTGTTGATAACAAGTCCGACTGAAAGTACAAAATATAAACTAAAGTGTATGATAAACGAATAGGAAAAGGGAATATTTAGATATAGCTGTCACCTGTACCGCGATGTAAATTGGTATGATGCCAATCTAAAACAGAATGAAGCTTAGATCTTTTAGAAAGATCGCTAGGATACCTATATATGGAGATAATAAGATTTCAAATATAACAAAAGAGAGGTGGTAACTAAAGTTTATGCTGCTAGTTTGTATGCAGATAGTGTAGAAGAAAATAGATTCACCAGTGACTAGCTACTCCCGGAAATGCACAAGAGAGATAGATAAGAATTGCATGACTGCAAATCACAAACACATTTATTAAACCTATCACAAAGTATAAGATATTAAGGCCAGTTTATCACATGAAACTGCTGCGCGACAATAAAGTACACAATAACTATTTCCCGAATTGTATTACCGTTAGTTTGTCTAAACTAGGGTGGCAATTCCCAAGACCAATCTTATGCGGGTTAGTTTGGGTCGATCGGTTTTAGGTCCTAAATAGGTTGACCCGCCGCCCTTGTTTAGTAACGATATTTTATCAGGTTGATGGTGGTTAAGCAGTTGACCTGCAAATTTAAGGGTTCGGTTGACCCTCCAGCCCATTTAGATAAACTAGTTACTTGAATCGTGTTTGAGACTATAATATACAGGTTACGGTCACAAGTCTCAACCTATCATTTAAGGGGTTCGGTTGTTCCGACCCAAATTGACTCCCCTAGTCAAAAGGGAAGACAATGTTTTAATTAAAAGAATTCAAAAGAAACAAAGTTAAAGGAAAGAACCTCTCAAAGAGCTTAAATTCTCCATCAACTAGTGCAGGAAGTAGATACATTGGATTTATTTCTGCATACCATGGAAAAATTTAGTATGTGTCACTAATGATTTACTTGTTCATACAGACATAGCCAAAAATATGGAATCATGGCAGTTGGTTAGCAAAGAAACCTTTATATTCAGGGGTTATGTGCTTGTTTTTCGAGATATCTAGTAGTATTTCCTCGAACTCAATCCCATTTACCCTTCATATAACATCCAACAAAAATCCTTAAGAAACACAAATTCAACATGAATCACAAAGAAGCAAGAACATATACTACATCATATGTAACACATTTCAAAACCCAAGAACATAAGAAAAAATAGTAAAAGTTACTTGCAGAAGAGGAGAACAGCACGACATGGGGGAGACATTCGATCAACATATACTTTCAACGCCATCTTTATTTCTTGAATCTTGTTTTCAGTTCAAAAATTTGTTAGAAATAAAGTTATGAGTTGGATCCACCTGAAACTAAATATATATTTAAAAAAGACAACCGTGGTACACTTGTCTTATAAAATTGTACGACCTAACGCAATGATACGCATTCTTCCCACGTCATGTTTTTATCAGGTGACATATTCAGAAAACAACTTGAGTTCGACTTCATTTTAGAGACGACCTCAAACTTAATTAGCTAATAGCTACTTAAGGCTCGGTTAACTCGACTGGATTATGGATATAAAAAAAAGAATGCAAGAAATTATTCGAGGTTATTATTGTTAGACTCCATATTCAAGAATTCGGCTCAAATTAAATACTCCATCCGTCCCTAAATAAGTGTCCACTATTAACTTTTAAAGTCAAACTTTCACAACTTTGACTTTAATTATTTCTTTTTGTGTTATATAATACTTGATGCAAAATATATGAATTGATTGGGTTTTAAATGTATTTTCATTGATATAGTTTTCATTAAGTATTTTATAACATAAACAAAATAATTTAAGGTCAAAGTTAATGGAAAAAGACTCTAAAAGTCAATAGTGGACACTTATTTAAGGACGGAGGGAGTATAAGGTTATTACGTGAATGTACATGAGGTGGGAAAATGGGCGGGTCGGGCGGGTTAAACGGCAACGGGTCAAATAAGCGCAGACCAAATGGGTGATTTTTAAAACTTAAGTCAAACGGGCGCGGGCCAAACGGGCAAAGAGTCTAAATTTTGATTTATACATTTTCAAACGTTTTTATCCATTTTATTACATTTATGAACGTTTTCACACGTTTTTGTACGTTTTTGAACATTTTCGCATGCTTTCGCATGTTTTTATACGTTTTCTCACGTTTTATTTGTTTTCACACGTTTTGGCACGTTTTTAAACATTTTCATCCGTTTTCGTGCGTTCATTTGTTTTCTTACGTTTTCGTACGATTTTGTCCGTTTTCGTACATTTCATACAAACTCGTCCGGTTTCATATGTTTTTGTACGTTTTCGTACGTTTTATCTGTTTTCGTACGGTTTCATACGCTTTCATTCGTTTTTGCGCGTTTATACGATTTTCTAAGTTTTCATACGTTTTCATCTGTTTTCGTATGTTTTCATTCGTTTTCTTATGATTTCGTTTGTTTGCATACAAATTCACCCGTTTTCATACGTTTTTGTACCTTTTTATACGTTTTTGAATGTTATAGCAAGTTTTTGTACATTTTCGTATGTTTTCATCCATTTTCATACGGTTGCGCCCGTTTTCGTACAAATTCGCCCGTTTTATACGTTTTGGTACGTTTTCATTCGTTTCCATACTTTTTCGTCCGTTTTTGTACGTCTTTATACGTTTTTCTACGTTTGCGTACATTTTCTTACGATTTCGTCCGTTTTCATACAAATTCTTCGTTTTCATACGTTTTTGAGCTTTTATATACGTTTTCTAACGTATTTGTCCGTCTTGATATGTTTTTATAGGTTTTATACGTTTTCATGTGTTTTCTTACGTTTTTATGTGTTATTTTTACGTTTTCGGACATTGTTATACGTTTTCATCCGTACAAAAAGGTAAAAAAAATCGTATAAAACATATATAAAAACGTATTAAAATGTACACATAGGTATTAAAACGTACACATACGTATAAAAAAGTACACAACCGTAGAAACACGTAAAAAGAGTAAGAAAACATAAAAAACAGATGAAGAGGGATGAAAACGTATGAAAACGGAAAAAAACAGATGGAAACGTAGAAACGTACAAAAATGGCCGAAAACGGAAAAAAACATACGAAAAGGTAGAAAAACGTACGAAAACGGACAATAATGTACAAAAACGGAAAAGAATGTACGAAAACATAG
>BQNB010033379.1:3661-43797 GCA_026074375.1 Tanacetum coccineum
AGCAAGTGTTGATGATGCAAATGGAGTTGAAACAAAGCAAGTCTAGTTTGGTGTTTTATAGAAAAGTTGTAGTTGTAATGAATGTGGTTATGCTAGTTTGGTGTTTTATAGAAAAGTTGTAGTTGTAATGACTGTGGTTATGCTAGTTTGGTGTTTTATAAGAAAGTTTTAGTTGAATCGAAGCAAGTCTAGTTTGGTGTTTTGTAATTTTCTAATGTTTGAAATGAAAAAAAATGTTGTTTATGCTGAAAATGTTAAACAAGTGTTATATATGGACCACAATAATGCAGTAAAGAATGGAACATAAAGTCATGTCTGTAATACAATATTGCAGTTAGCAAAAGAATAAAGACAATTGAACATGAGTGGTCATAGGAATAAAGACAGACAATTAGACACAAAGTCACATGAATCTTGGATTATTTACTACATTCCATTAAAAATTTGTGGACATAAAGTCACACTATCCAAGATAACACTCCTACCAATACATAGTTTAGTCCAAAATACTCCTACCAACACATAGTTTAGTGCAAATACAACTACTACATAAACTTCAAATACAACATCTTTCATGGTTCTGCAAGAGCCTCATCAACATCCCAAGCTTTATCAGCACTTGAACCTGCAGCATCTTTGCTAAATTTGAATGCCTTGGCTCTGTTTTCTATTCTCTCTGATTTTCTCCTTCTCTTTAAACCCGCAAGCTTTAAAGTACCAGCTGCAAAGACAAGCCTTAAACCATTGCCCATTATCAGTGTCTTCAATGTTGACCATAGACCAAGCTATGAGAAACATTTGGTTGTTTCCATCTCTACCTATAGCTGTCAAAAGCTCACATTTGACTGTTCCTTTCAGAAAACATCCATCCAAACCTATTACTTTTTTACAACTGCACTCCATCCTTCTTTCATTACTTTAAAACAAACATAAAACCTTAGGAAGTGTTTTTGCCCATTTCTTTCTCTTCTATATGTAGGTGAACTGTTGAACTAGGATTCATGTCCATAATTTGTTGCTTATAATCCCATAACCTGCTGTAATGCTCTATGAGCCCACCTTCATGATCAAATAAGGCCATTTGCTTTGCTCTTTTACACTGGTTAATACTAACATTGATTAGAAATTTTTTCATGGTTTGCTTTTGAATACTCCTCTATAGCTGATAGTGGGATCCTTAATGATTTTTGATGCAAATTGCTTAGCAATCCATTTATAAGTGACAAAGAACCTAGATCAAAATTTCTAGAACATGTGTGTTGTGGAATCAAGGTTTTGATCTGAAAACTGCTTTTATTTTACATCCAGGAAGCCCAAAGCCTAAATGTGCAACCATTCTGTACACCTTTCTTTTTTGTACACTTCCCTTTCCCTTTCTTACCAGGTGACCGACTCTGCACTCCCTTACATTTCTTACCAGGTGACAGACTCTACACTCCCTTACCTTTCTTACCATTAGATGGTGACTCAGTGTGCACACCCTTTGCCTTCTTAGATGGTGACTCAATCTGCACACCCTCAACTTTCCCTTTCTTAGCAGGCAAATCCCATTTCTTACATTTCTTACCACCAAACCTACTATCTACAATAAACTTACCACCACAAACCCATCAAGATTGTAAGTCATTCCTTCTGTACCAAAGCTGGTAGCCATTAACCACACCATAATTGATCAAACATTCTTTAAACTATTTTGGGTGTTCAAACCTAAGACCTAGTGTTGGTTTCATTTCATTCCATGGAAGGCTAAGGTCAAACTCTGGATAAAGAACACCATCAACTACTTTATACCTTATGTTCACACCTTCAACATCACTATTTATTAATAACTCCTTATCGGTAGGTTCACGTGTGTCAGTATGATCACTTATAAAAGTTCCATTACATAATTTATTTAAAAAAGAGTCATTAATGGTCCTATTTGGTATAACAACATCATCTTCTCTTACAAAATCACTAACACCATAACCACTTATGTCTTCCATCTCACCAACATCTGAAACCTCATCATCCTCAATTTGAGTTTGTACCTAATGACTTAAATCATACCCATGATGTTCCAAATAGATTTCAATTAACTTTTCGTTCTTAAAGGTTAGGGCAATACACTCTGCTAGGTTAGAGTCATCCTTAATCTCCATTAAACCATTACTAAGTTCTTTACCAGGAATAAGAAAGTATATACCTTTGACGGGGATTTGACATGCTCCTTTGAGTTTCTTCAGCAACCCAATAAGTGTCATCCCTTCGAATTCAATATCACGAATTGTAGAAGCATCTCCTTCTTTATACATGAAAGGTGATGGGGTGAATATACCATCGTGATGGAAAGCGACAGATATACGCATATTGATGGTTTAATTTGAGTTATGGTTTTAATCATATGAAAATTAGGGTAAGAGCTAATAGGTGAAATTGGGGAATTTGACCGGGTTAGGATTTTGAAATGAATTGGGGAAAAACAAGTGATATAAATATAGTATATTCCACGTCATTTAATCTTTTACACATTTAAAATTACACGTAGGACGTTAGCCGATTTTAAAACTTTTTATCCGGTAACCTGTTAAAGACTGTGCAAATAAACACAAAACATGAAAGTACGTTACATTAAGTGGAACAAAAAAAGTTCACGTACCAAATCGATAAATTTGAAAAAATTCGTTGATATTGTACGGCTTAATTGACAAGTTAAATGCATTATCGAATTTTAAGCCCTATGGCTCAAAAGTCAACACAAAATACAAAGTCAACCGGAAAGAGCATCGGCTAAAAGTAAACATAACTCCCTTTTTTTTACCATTGCATGATGTGAGAACACAATAGTCAATACAACACTTTGATAGTGTATGAATAAACTATAAAGCCCTAAAGTCAAACAAAAAAAAAGCAGATCCGACACCAAATTTATTATCGTATAGTTGCAAGTAGCATTTTAGAATGGGTGTAAATTACTATGTATCCTCACAATTATGATAAGATTTTTTTTTCAAACATCTTGAATTAAAAATGTATATGCAACCCAATACCCATTCTGCATGGGTCATGTATAAGATTGTCGAGAATTCGTAACACTAGAACACTTGAATATCTAGAATAAATTAGGGTTTAGGCATACGGTAACAAGTAACGGTTCTTTAGGGTGTGGGTTATATGGCGTCATACTGCATCGTCTCGTACGGTATAGGTATCCCGCCAAGTTGATAACGTGTGTTTTAAGCTGTTTTTTCCTTTAAGAACATATCAAAATTTGTAAACTCCACATTGTTACTTTTAAGAACATATCATAAATTGTAAATCTCCACATTGGACTTAATATCAACTCTAATTTTCCGTCTTTTCATTCATATCGGCCCTCAAATATTCATGATACTCATTCACATCTTTCACTACCTCCATGTAAATGTCACATTATTCTTGTTTGTATAGATATTTTTCAAAAATAAAATGGTACGTAGTACTCCCTCCGTTTCCTAAATAAGGTGTTTCAATGTGAATTTCGAAGTCATCTCTTCTTAACTTTGACCTTAAAATTATTTTTGTTTGTGTTATATAATACTTGATGAAAATCATATACTTGAAATACATTGTAAACTCAATCCATTCATATATTTTGCATCAAGTTTTATATAACACAATCTAAATAATTTAAGGTCAAAAGTTTGAGTGATGATGAATGCACTTCGAAAGTCAATAGTTGACACTTATTTGAAACAGGAGGGGAGGAGTACTATTTAAAACTAGGAATTGCCATAATAATGGACAAGTGAACTTACCTGTGCAACAAAAAGTTTTAATCAAATGATTTTTTTAAATTAAATTAAGAAGGGTGCTACTATTGGTACCCAGGCTCAAAAAGTACGGATGTTTCGTACTTTTTGTTTTTTTGTACCACTCTTTTACAGTGCAACGCAGGTTTTTTATCAGTTTCTTGTTCCGTAATTTTTGACCAGTTTTATACTTTTGACCTATTAAACTTTATAATTTTTGTTCCACATTCTGCGGTTTAACTGTTTTATTAATATAAAACAAATTTATAAATATATAAAAAAAAAAACCAGAAAAATAAAGGGGTAACAAACGGCTTTTCTGAGTTACAAAATAACATGAGTCCAAATTAAAAAGAAAGAGTAGTACGGGGAAGTGACAGCAGGTGACAAGAAAACGTGATTTTTGTGTCGTCGGTGCCCGCAGTACGAGCCGAATCCTACGTGGCGAGATCTTAGTACCAAATAGTTGTCTTTTTGTCCATCCTTATTTGTATCCACCTTTTATTTACTATTTTTATCAAAAACGAGTTAATGGACTATTTCAAAACTTTATGAAAATCAAAATTTATATTAGAATATTTCATTAGTTATGATTGTACATATTTATACATTTAACTAGTAACCTACACTTGTATGATTTGGTATTTACACTCACCCATTATTATAAGTCTTGGTAACTCTCTTTATTGTTCCTAATAGGTAATACTAGGGGTGTTGACGAGTCGAGGAATTACCGAGCTACTCGAGATTTGAGCTCGTTTAGCTCGACGTGTTTTGAAAGATTCGAGCTCGAGTGATCTAGGAAATTGTTTTACTGTGTCTCGATTAAATTCACGAGCCGAGCTTAAAAATTATATTTTTAGCTCGGCTTCGTTCGAAAAACTCGTTTAGCACTGTTAGACGTCGAACGATAGCCAACTAACCGAAGAAAGTCGAAGAACGAACGAGCCGATCGGAGGCCATACTTGCTATGGTAGATCTACTATTTTTCAAATAAAAATAAAAAAAAATTTTAGCTATGGGATTTGAACCAACGAACACAATGCTATATAACTAGGAAAATCTTTAACCAACCCTCCACATGTCCCTTTGTGTATTTTATTTACATTTTAAATTTATAATTCAATTGTGTTAATTAGCAGATTACTTTTGGCTAATTTATGTCCTATTTCATTTCTTTGTTACATTTTGTATAAATTCACACATTTCGTTTATTTATTACATTTCTTTATGTATTTCCGCTTTCATACTTTTTTTTTTACACACGCTTTTTATTTAATCAAGACAAAATTCATAATATAATAAGTGATAATAATATCACAAATTTTATTCATTAATTTCATAACACAAGTCATTCTATTGATTTTTTAAGACAAAAACCCCAATACAAACCATTAGGGCTTCAAATCAAAACTCTAACTTCAATCTATCGATCTTTATTATTCAAGCATGTTGTTTCTAATGTCGTAGCATAAATGGGAATTTGATGAGTTGGAGGACGTCGATAGAATGTTTCCACGTCCTAATTTGCATAAAGCTTGATGTTTCCCATTTTCATTATTTGTTCAAAAATAATTTCATATGTCGGCATAGACGAGACGTTCTTTTTAGTACTTCGTAATCCCAGTAAAGATCAAACAAACTATTGCAAATCAAATATTATCAAGAGTAGTAATATAGTTGTTTTTGTAGTTTGTAGTTCATAGGTAATACTTAATAGTACTAAACACACACACATATATATATATAAGGTAACAAGTAGGTTGTTAGAGACTTGAAACAATAAATTTAGTTGTTAGGTTGGGTTATCATTTAGTTGTTAGTTAGAGGTTGAGATTAATAAATTTGGTTGTTAGAGGTTTCTATTTTTTATTAAAACACAAACTTTTTAAATTTTGGCATTTATGTGTATTTTGTTACCATTCTATCATGTACAATGACCATTTTACTATTCGAAATACGTAAAAGGTAAGGGTAGAATGCTGACAAAATACACACAAATGTCGAAATTTAAAAAGTTTTGTGCTTTAATAGTAAAAAAATGACTGCATAGAACAACAAAAATTGACAAGCTAGATGTTTTTTCAAGTGATTAACCCTTGCTTATAACATGTTGACTCAAGGAAAGATTCATGTTCGAAAAGCCTACAAGAATATTGGTTAAGCTTCGTATATCGATGTCAAAATAGATCTCGGCTTTTCGAGGGCAGCCTGCGTAAAGAACTCTTTCCGTTTACCCGTTCGGATCTTATTTATGTATGATATACAAGGATTAGTGAAAACCAAGGCTTAAATGTTACTCCCTCCGTCTCATATTAAATGTCAACTTTGACTTTTTGTAGTCTTTCTTTTTCAACTTTGACTTTAAATATTTTTGTTTGTATTATATAATATTTTATATAAAATATATGAACGTATTGAGTTTTAAATATATTTTTATTTGATATAACTTTCATCAAATAATATATAACACAAAAAAAGTTATTTAAGGTTGAAAAGGAAAGACTGCAAAAGTCAAAACCGGACACTTAATATGGGACGGAGTTAGTAGTAAAGTATAATATCCAACATTTGACTTGAATATCAATGAACGTACGTGTCAATGTTGATTCTTAACTATTTCAAAAAAAAAGTTGATTCTTAACGAGGTGAGTTGAGAGCAAAACAAATTATAAAAAGAAATCATTTGACTCGTTATGAAATATAATTAGAAATATATAAACTCTATTTTAACTAGTAGTTCGTAATTTAAAGGGTTTTAGTTGTAGAATAGCAACGTACTTTCATAAGTGTTCCATTTTGGTACTTGTACTTTTAAAAAGTTGTACAATAGCAATGAACTTTCATAGGTGTTTCATTTTGCACATTTTGATGACGTGTCATACTTGAAAGGTTGACACGTGGCACCATTTATAATGTGACACGTCATCAAAATGTGCAAAATGGAACACTTATGAAAGTTCATTGCTATTGTACAACTTTTTAAAAGTACAAGTACCAAAATGGAACACTTATGAAAGTACGTTGCTATTCTACAACTAAAACCCTAAATATAAGCATCATAAAACACTACCTGGAGGCGCATAACCAATTGATCCTTTAACCCCAGTTGAGCTGTTTTGGTTTAATTCTGCACCATGTAGTCGAGCTAAACCAAAGTCTCCAACATGAGCCACCATATTATCGTCAAGTAGAATGTTGCTAGGCTTCAAGTCACCGTGAATAATCGTTGCTTGGCAGCGATTGTGAAGATAATCAAGCGCGGTTGCAACATCTCTGAGAATATTTATTCTTTGAAGAAGGTTGAGTTTAATTGTGTTTTCGCTTGAATGAAGCCAATCGTGCACACTTCCATTCGACATAAACTCGTAAACCAAAGCTTTAAAATCATTACCTTGGAAATCAGCACTTGAACATGAAGTTATTATCTTCAACAGATTACGGTGTCGAATATTCCGCCATGCTTCACATTCCGCGAGAAAACTTTTGAGAGCTCCTCGATTCTGAAGATGTAGAACTTTGACTGCAACAAATCTATTATCGTCAGAATCAAGGATTCCTTTATAAACAGAGCTGGACCCACCCTCGCCAATCAAATTTTCTCTAGAGAAGCCGCCAGTAGCCTTGAGAAGTTCATTGTATGAAACTTTCAAGAAACGTTCATTCCCCGAAGATTGAGATGGTTGCCTATTGTGTTTCTTCTTACAGAAAAGACGCACACAATATAATACAACGAGCAACAGCGGTGCAATCAAAATGAGTAATACGAAGAAAGGAAACCGTTTTTTCTTACTACCCGTCTTCTTGCATTTGGGTAACTCAAGTGTAGCCTTGCCACCACAAAGCCTGTAGTTCCCCAAAACCGAAAATAAACTTGAATTGGCAAACACTCCTACAACCGGTACTTCACCCTCAAAATCATTAAAAGATAGGTTCAAAAACTGTAAGGAAAACCGTTTATCGAAGAACTTGGGAATTTTGCCTGATAAATTATTTTGAGAAATGTCAAGTACCTCTAATCCTCTCAATGAACTTAATGAAGATGGTATTATGCCGTGAAATATGTTGCCACGCAGATTTAACATTGTAAGGCTAATGCACTCACCAAGACTACTAGTAATGGTGCCTGACAAGTTATTGTAAGATAAATCAAGATAACTCAACATCTTGAGGTCTTTAATCTCTGAGGGAATGGAACCAGAGAGCGTGTTGTATGAAAGATCTAAAAAATTAGTTAGTGATGGAAGTTGAAGAAGTTGCTCGGGTATTTTTCCAGTGAGTGTATTGTATCTAAGGGCTAACCCGTTAAGTTCTTTACAATTCCCAAGGCTTGATGGAATACAGCCTTCTAATTTGTTGGAATATAAATGAAGTGTGTTCAACAATGATAAGTTCCCGATGGCATCTGGGATAGGCCCTGAAAATTGATTGCTAGATAGAACAAGAAGTTGTAGCTTTTGAAGTTTACCAATGGTATTCGGGATTTCTCCTTTGAATTGATTTTGTCCTAAATGTAAACGAGTCAAGCCAACTAGACTACCTATACTTGAAGGCAGGCTTCCAAATAATTGATTGTGTCCTAAAGCTAGAAAGCTGAGTTGATCAGACAAATTACCTATTGATATCGGAAGCACTCCTATAAAGTTGCAATCTACAAGAACCACATCTTTTAATCTAGTGCAGTTACTCAAAGAATTAATAAACCTCATGTCATCAGCTTCTCCGTATCCATGGAAGTTGTTAGTATGTAAGGAAACATAACCAATATCTCTTAGTTTTGAAAAAAGGATTGTCAACTTCCCGCTAAAACTGTTGTTACTCATTTCAAGAACTCTTAATTTAGAGCAATTTGAAATAGAAGGTGGAAGAACACCGGTGAGTTCGTTATCCCTTAACTGAAGGTGCTCAAGATTTGGGAGCTGATTACCAATTTCTGAAGGAAGACTACCAGTGAGGTGATTATTAGCTAAGGAAAAATTAACTAGGAGTGAGAGGTTGAAAATGGAATGAGGGATGCTTCCATATAAGTTGCACCTACCAGAGTAAAATGCCTTCAAGTTTTTCCAAAGACCCAATGTATCTGGAATGCTTCCACCAAACGGGTTCCCGACAGCAGAGAACATTTCCAAAGATGTGATATTCCCCAAGAAAGGTGGGATTCCACCAGTTAACTTATTGTCGTCAATTTCAAGACGCGCAAGTTTCGAGAGTAAACTCGTCTCCTTGGGTATGCTTCCAGATAGATTATTTTGCATCAGCCAAAGACTTTCGAGGTTAGAACAACCAGACAAGTTTGTGGGAATGACTCCACTGAATTTGTTTTGATGAAGATGAAGGCGACGTAGCCGATATAGACGACCAAGTTCATGAGGAATGGTTCCTTGAAAGCTGTTGTTCGAAAGAGAAAGGTTACGGAGGAAGCTGAGGTTTCCTACATGAGGAGACAAGGTGCCTTTTAAACCTTGTGAATCTAGTCGTAAAGCAGTCACTCGTTTGAGCCGCTTTCCACATGAAATACCAATCCATTCACAGAAATGAAAGGAATGGTTCCACGAGGCTAGAACTTTGTATGGATCATGTGTGATCACCGACTTAAATGACAACAACGCGAGATAATCAGTCTCATTACTGCCATATGAAGCAGAGACGGTGGCGGAAGAAAGACATATTATCGCGAGACCGTAAAAGAGAAAAGAAATACGAGAGGAAGATGATAAGTGAATTATTGCTTGTGGTGACTTCATTTTTGAAAAGTTACATTATGATTACAAGTATTGGCTTTTTATCCTCAGTTTTTGCATGTGAACAGTTTGTGACAGACAGCTGGTGAAATGAATGACTTTTGATTGAGAATACACTAACTAGTCAAAGTTTCTATAGTAATTATTGGTGATAAAGATAATACTACAATCGTTGATATATGTATATGTATATAGGACAAACCAATATATTTTGTTGTTGGAACTGAAGAGACTGACTAAGACAATTGAATTGAAAAGATTCGCGAGGAAAATAAGCAAATTATTGTCTATCCTCCACTAATTCATTGACTAATAATACAAATGACTTTGAAAAAAAGTTGAAAACTTGCATTATAACTTTAATTTAAGGGATAACGGTCCAAGATGTCTATTAGATAACGTTTTATTATAACATGCCTGACCGAAGAAACACAACCATTCAAGAAATGACTTTTGTTAAATTGGAAGGTGAGATGTTATGATTCATACCCTTATAAGATTTTCAATCATGAAATGATTTTTCATGGATTGGGTGTTCTTGTTCTTGTTCCGTTTCATGTTAAGTATTCACGAAAGGAGGACACGATCAAAATTAATCGCAACAGATTCGTATACCATTTTTAATGCCTATGTATCAAAAAATAGTTAAACACCATACATAAATAACAGAGATTTATTCGCCCACGTATTGCAGCAGGTACAGAAACATTTATTTTTGAGAAAACTACAATTTTGGTCCACTATCTTTATCGGGTATAACACTTTTGGTCCATTTTTTTAAAAATGGACCAAAAGTGTTATACCCGGTAAAGATAGTGGACCAAAATTGTAGTTTTCTCTTTATTTTATAGTTACAAAATAAAGGTATAACAATAATATAGTTTTTCAAAAAAAAAATTGATAGTAGTAAAAAAAAGGCTAATGACTTGAAAATGTATTTAACTTGTCATTTTTTGTTATTGTATGTAGCCATCTTTTTTTGTTATTGTATGTATCCAACTTGAAAATTCGACATATTATATGTAGTCTGTTACCTCTCATTTGCAACGTTAGTCCATTTAACTAACGAACAGTTGCAACGATAGTCCTTTATGCTAACGACTGTTTGCAATTAACTCAAAATTCAGTTATGTTACAAAAATATATTTTCAAGTTATTTTAAAATTTATACACGTTTTTACACACATTTTATACATGGTTTATACACGTTTTTTATTTCGGTTTCAGTTTACCAGCAATAATAAAAAGAATTAAAAAAAATTAATAATTTTAATTTTTTTTTATTATTGCTCGTAAACTAAAACAGAAATAAAAAAAATTAATAATTTTTAATTTTTTTATTATCGCTTGTAAACTGAAACCGAAATAAGAAAAAATTAATTTTTAATTTTTTTTATTATTGCTCGTAAACTGAAACCGAAATTAAAAAATTTAATAAATTAAATTTTTTTTTATTATTACTCGTAAACTGAAACCGAAATTAAAAAAAAATTAATAAATTTTTTAATTTTTTTTATTATCGCTCGTAAACTGAAACCGAAATAAAAAAAATTTAATTTTTTTTTATTATTGCTCGTAAACTGAAACCGAAATAAAAAAAATTTAATTTTTTTTTATTATTGCTCGTAAACTGAAACCGATATAAAAAAAATTAATTTTTAATTTTTTTTTTAATTATTGCTCTTAAACTTAAACCGAAATAAAAAATATAATTTTTTAATTTTTTTTATTATTGCTCGTAAACTGAAACCGAAATTAAAAAATTTAATAAATTTTAAATTTTTTTATTATTATTGCTCGTAAACTGAAACCGAAATAAAAAAAAATTAAATTTTTTTATTTTTTTATTATTGTTCGTAAACTGAAACCGATATAAAAAAATTTAAATTTTTAATTATTGCTCTTAAACTTAAACCGAAATAAAAAATATAATTAAATTTTTTTTTTATTATTGCTCGTAAACTGAAACCGAAATTAAAAAAATTTAATAAATTTTAAATTTTTTTTATTATTATTGCTCGTAAACTGAAACCGAAATAAAAAAAAATTTAAAATTTTTTATTTTTTTTATTATTGCTCGTAAACTGAAACCTATATAAAAAAATTAATTTTTAAATTTTGTTTTTAATTATTGCTCTTAAACTTAAACCGAAATAAAAAAAAAATTTACATTTTTTTTATTATTGCTCGTAAACTGAAACCGAAATAAAAAAAATTAAATGGACTAACGTTGCAACTGTTCGTTAGTTAAATGGACTAACGTTGCAAATGAGAGGTAACAGACTACATATAATAGGATGAATTTTCAAGTTGGATACATACAATAACAAAAAAAAAGATGGCTACATACAATAACAAAAAATGACAAGTTGGATACATTTTCAAGTCATTAGCCCTAAAAAAATGATGTAAAGAAATATAGAGTTTAACTGGTGATGATGTTAATTTGTTGTAGTACTAAATTTAATAAGATGTTACAATATAGAGCACTATATAAGTTTAGGGAATAGTTTGGTGATTGAGTAAATCTAATAGGTTAATGAGCTAAGGGTGGAGGGTGTGGCGAGCCTCGTCAGCTACACTTTAACTTTTTTTCTCTTCAAAATTTTTTCCTTTAATTTTCCTTCAATCATTGCGTCACATTCTCTCTATTCTATTAATTTTTTTTATATTTTTTATCATTTAAAAATACACACAAAACACAAATAGCCTTTCACAACAACCAATAAATATTATCCTCTTATCCAAACAAGTTTCTCTCTGGTTTTTCATTAGGGACTTTATAGCCGCTCAGGGAATCTTTTAGTTTGCTTTCTCTTTTCCCGTGACAATTGGTGCAAGATTATTCTATTTCCTGCTAAGGAAAAGGTGCTTCCCGCCCTTGACACCCTCCTACCTAATAGGCTAATATGACATTTTAGTATATTGAACCCTAATGATCTTTGGCCCTTCTTGTATGTTCCCGAAACCGAATTCGTTTGTAGCTAAGAGTCCATAAGAGCTTAAATATTGTAAGGTGGCAGCATCTAATAACCCGACATCCCTCGTCTCATACTGAGAAAAAGTTAGCGATTCCAAAAGCAACGATGTAGAGATCCGGGCTTCTGGCTAGAACTAGAAGTGTATCAGGGTGAGTATCTACAGAGACGCCAATGAGACGTCAATGGGTAAATATTAATATCGTTATCTATAAAAAAATTGCATCAGGATTCATTAATTAGTTGATTATAGATTTTTTTTTTCATGGAATTGCTTATAAGTGAAACGCCATTCCACTTTACAACGGGTTGGAACATGGTTTGAACATAATTGATGTCTAGTTTTTCGATTTAGTTTTTTTGGTTTAGTGTTAAGAGGGGAGATATGATGTTCAATAAGATAAGGCTACCCTCTTTTTGTGTAATAAATTGTCATTTAGAAAATAACAAGTAGGTTTTAAAATAAATTACCAAAATGAAGTAATACACAACCGTATATACTAGTATGAACCAGATTTTATTGGTTTACCGGAATGAACTAATACATAACCGTATATACTAGAATGAACCAGATTTTATCGGTTTGCCAAAATGGATCTTTGAGCGCCACATCCAGAGATTTGACGTAATTATCACTTAAAAGATTAACACAACCACTCATCCGCATCTCTCTAACCCATCCAAACCACAACACACTGTTAGCTAAAAAGGCTTATAGGCCCGACCCACTTGTTTAGGTCTGTTTAATAGTTAGGGTTTCGTCTGTGTTTTTTCTATTTAATGTATTAGTTATAGTTCAATCTGATCGTCATGGTTTGCATATGATTGTAATGGATTGTCATTGGTCAGTTTGGTTTTGCATCTGTTTACGTCATGGTTCTGCATTTGATTTCACCTATATTTGCCTGGTTTTGTCTGCTTGAATCTGATGACTGCATCTGCTCTTCGTCTACCTCTATTTAGATTTGTCCGATGTCTGAATCTACTCTTCGTCTACCTCGTGTGCATAGAAAAATGATAAATAACATGAAATGAACCTTAATTTGTGACATAAGTAAGGTTAAGGTTTGAGATTTTCTTTCTTTTGCATTCTTATATTCAAAATTTTAAATAAAGAAGTTTGACTTTTGAGGTCGATAGGACTCTAGTCAACTTTTTCGGTAAAAACTTGAATTATATGGAACTCTATAAAAATATGCCAGTAATGAAAGAATTTTGGTATCTAAATTTAAACCAAAGCTGTTATTAATCTGATTTCATGATACTCGTACGTTTGACTTCTTAGGTCAAACTATAGTCGAAGATCAGTAGACCAATGGCAGATACAAGATACCGACCAACAAATTTCCTTCTAAATGCATTACAAGACCAAAATGTTTACTTTATTATGCTACAATATATAATATATAAAGTTTCTATTTTTACTTACGAAATGATTGTCGCATGTGGTACGAAGATAAATAAGACGTGAGTTGTGCGTTTGTAGGGAGTGGAACATAGTTCATAGCTTCCATATCACTTTCTGAAGAAACCGATCTCATTAAGCTACTTGCAGCCTCCAAGTTTTCGTTTGAATGTGAAAATCTCATATGAGACCTATCATCCGGACCACATGACGCTAAAGCATGCCACCTGCTTGCTAATGCTGCAATGCCTTGTGCCCTGTGGGATATCTTCGCTGCAGCATTCAAACAAAGAATCACCCCCACAACTTGTGCAATCGAGGAAACCTGTTGAAAATGAAGCAAAAGTTTATGATACAAGTACCTTTTGACTTTTAGAAGTCAGAGAGACGCCTTTATAGCTTTTTTATCTATAGAAGTGAGAAAACATAGAACCTTACCGCAAAATCACCGCCATTTATGAATGTAACTTTATCTCTAAATTCGGTTATCTGAAACATAGTTGCAAACTGGCTCGAGGTGACGACTATGAACACAAGCAGAAGGTAAATCCGGAACCTATGACTTATCTTAGACAAATGGTGGCGTAAACGAGCATGCTCTTCTATAAATACCAAAACATCGGTCTCTCTTTCCAAAAGGTTTCCATAATCGTCAAAGTGGATGATTTGTCAATTGCTTACCAAATGGAAGACTAAATAGGATGACAGAAAAATCACGGCACATAAGCCCATGAAACGGTTAAAGTGATTAAAACGCCAAAAGATTTCCACCATGACTCGTGGTGCATGTACATCATACGAACAACTTCACGAGCAATTTTCAAGATTAGACATGGAAGAAACCATATTACTAGTGCGCATTTAGCTTCCTGCAATTAAATTAAAAAAAAGTTTTAATTGAGATGTAGTTATAAATTCGATATAGTTCTCATGCATTTAAGATCAACATAAGTCTTTGAATATTTATTTCGATAATCAAATTCTCACAAAAAGTTCACATGACAATATTAGAATTAGGGGGTGTTTGGGATTGCTTATAATAAACAGCTTATAGCCTTATGTGCATAAGAAGGTAGCAACCTACTTATTTTATGTGCTTATTTGCTCTAAAGTAAGCAGATAAAGGGGATTATCCAAACGGCGGAAACTGCTCATCTTATAAAGACCCCCAAATCACTTTACCCATAGACTCAAAGCTAACTATTACGACTTCAAATCGCATTACCAAGTTTATACTAGGGCTGCAATCAAGTCAAGATTTTATCAAGCAGCTCGAGCTTGACTCAATCAAGCCAAGCTTTTATCAAGCTCAAGCCCAAAAATTAGCTCGAAATCTATAACAAGCCAAGCTTAAGCTTTTGATAGCTCGGCTCGAGCTCTTATCAAGCTTTTTCGAGCTTTAATATATAATAAATTCATACAAGTAATTAAGGGTAATTTGAGTATTAATTTAATTATGATGACCTATTTCATAAATAAATGAATAATGTATTCTAAAATTACCTTTAACCCTAATTAATCTAACGATTTATATTCTAGTGCTGTGAATTCTTCATACATAATTTTTACTTTTGAGAACATTAGCCAAAACTAATCAAAAACTAATTAGTACTTTGGCTAATGTACGTTTTTGTTGAAATACTTTGTACGTTTGAACATTAATTAGTTCTTTGGATTATGTTTCATTCTAATGTTGGACTTTGTACGACAATGTTATTGTTAGTTTTATTAATGTTTAATGAATCTACCTTGGTTTTCACTTATGGTTTTTGTTTGTTTTACTTTATGTTTATATGTTTATTGATGAGTTTGGGTGTTTGGCTATTAAATACATTAATTTTGTATGAGCTTGATAAAAACTTGGCTTGATCGAGTCAAGCTCGAGCTCGAGCTCGAATTGCTTACAGCCCTAGTTTACATAGCATGTAACTTGTTTCATCAATACTAAATCCACTTAAATCTGTGAAAAGTGAAAATTACCCTGGTTACTTTTTACATGGTAAAGTAAAAAAATAAAAGTGTAAAACACTATAACTGAACATCTGGGCATCTGGGCTTATTTAGAAATTTGAATGAAATGGTGGGTGGCTTCCAAATACACTATCCCTAATATCAAAAGATACCTAACCGCGTTTAGGAGCGTTTGGGATTGCTTATTTCTATAAAACAAAAAAATTAATAAGTTTTTTTTACTAAGCAACTTATAACTACTTATTCGAAAAACCTCATTTCAGTCTAAATAGTAACAAATTAAACCTCCTTAATAAGCTATCACAAGCACACCCTTTATATTAGCACAATCTAAACAGGTAAACAGAGAAGCGGCCTAACCAGTATTCCCGTGGCCGTTTCCGGACTTTTGACCGTGGACTTTAGAAACACCTTAACACTAGGCCCAGGGACGGAACCAGGACCAAATATGACCGGGTGCACAAATATTTTTGATCCGTAATATAATAGAACACTAGCAATACATTTCGATAGACCGGGTGCATTCAAGAGGCATTTAGAAAAAATCATTGTATTTTCAAAAATTAACACTACATCAAAAAAATTCCATAGGTGTCCTGGGACCCACGAGACACCCCCGGTACCATCCCTGACTAGGCCACTATGGTTTATATTAACACAATCCATATCCATATACATAAAAAAGACAAAACATAATATGAACAACTTACATCAATCTTGAGAACATAATCCTTAGAAAACCTCTGAACATGACCATGATACTGATCAACAAAAAAAAAACTTCCTAACTCCATATTTCCTCAAATTATGAGACAAACAAAGCAAAGCAACAGCAGCCAAACAAGCATGAGAAGACACAACCACAAGCTCAAACCCTTTGACTTGATACAAATCACATCTCAAACAATTAGTATTTAGTAGTCAACATAAGTACAACCACAGGTACCACAACACCAATCATTAAAAACATAAACCATGATAACCCAAATCTTAAAACAGAATCTTGGTTGAAACCCATTAATAGTAGATAAAAATCCAATCTTTGAAGACCATTGTCAAGATTATTGTCATCATTTTCTTGATCTTCATGTAAAATGTTGTTATGGGTTTGGTTTGTTTTTATTAAAAGTGTTTGTGTTTCTTGATGATCTTGTGATGCTGATGACAACATTTGTGTTGTTACAAGGTTTTTGGAAATGAAAATATGAGATATGAAAAAAAAAACTTTGTATGTAATGTTTTTATAATAATAGGATTGGAGATTTGGCATTATTGTTTGTATGTTTTGGGTGTTTAATAATTTGTTGAATTGTGTTTGGGAAAGTTGTTATTGTCTTCTTTCTTAAGATGCAATAATATTTTAAAATAAAATTCTCTAAAAAGCAAAAATAAAGTGTAAATTACATAAATAGTTTAAGTTTCATTTTTAGTCCTTATCTTTGCAAAGAATAACACTGATAATCTTTCATTGTAACACTAGTATAATATTTGTGGTTTGGCAAAAACTGCATCTAGTGTCTTTGATAATTTAAGATGAAAGACTATCGGTGTTATTAATTGCAAAAATAAACAACAAAAATGCAACTGTAAACTATCAAGGACGATAGATGCAATTTTCGTCAAAACCACAAAGACCATTTATATAATTTACTCTAACATAAATATGAAAGTGGCCCATAAAACCAAATTTTTTATAACAGTACGACATATCTACTTCTAGGCCGTCTTTAGGGGAGTGCAAGAGATGCGATTGCACAGGGTCACCGCTTCACGAGGGCCACCAAATTTCATGCACTTTTATTATATATATACACGGTATGAGACTCGAGTTTAATTAGTTCATTTACTACTCATACATATGTATATATTATGTGTGTGCTTAAGGGCCTCTTTGTGGTAATGGCACGGGGCCACTAAAATCCACGAGACGGCCCTGTCTACTTCACTAATAGTAGCAGGGTACTTGCACGTTGTGGCGGCGGGTACCATGTGATTAAAGTCTAGCCACCAACAAAATAACATTGATGAGGTGATTAACCGGAGAACAACAAAAAGAAAATGCTCATTGATCCAACCCGGTTTACCATTTTATACGGGTTCACCCGTTTTTACCGGTTTCGACCGGTCATTTCCGGTTCATTCTTGGACGACTTTATTGTCTAGCCGAAACGGTGGCAACTCCAGTTCTCAGTAGAACCAGTTGGACCGGTCCGGTTTTAAAACCATGTGTACTATCACATGTGCTTTGTTAGTTTGTAAAATATGTATAATAACATGTGTTTTTCATTTTAGGGTGTTTTAAAAATAACATTAATTAGTATTGCTTTAAATGTTATGATGTTTAATTTTCAATGTTTTAAATTTAAGGAATCAGCTTGTAGAATGTGCTTTTTTTCGTGTATTACTTAATTTTTTTGACTTTAAATTACTTAATTGCGGTGAAAGGTTGTGGGAAAATGTTGCATTAAAGATTGCACAATATGCATCAATACTTGTATTACTTAATTTTTTGCATTGAATGAAAAGAGAGATAATAATTTGCTTTATATGTGGTATAGATATAGATTTTGACACATGTTTTTTTAATTTAATAATTACTAATAATTAGTGAAATATTTTTTGTACAATTCACGGTTATTGTACTTTTTTTTGGTAATGGGTTACCCCGGTAAATGGAATTAAACACAATAAACGTTTAGAAACTATAGAATGTAGCTGAAATACCACATTAACCTCAAGCCAACGCTTGAACTACCACTAATACAAATGAGACATGCCTCAATTGATTACATAACAGAAAAACAAATTAAGAAACATCCCAATTCGCCTTAAAGAACTTCCAAGCAACAATGTCCGCAAGCCAAACATAGGAGGCTGAATACATCAAGAGATGAAGCCCACTTAAGCACTTTGACATAGAGATAGCAACACAATCTGAAGGAGCCCCATATGAACACGAAGCCACACCAGATCGTTCCAAATCAGAACAAGAGATACTAACCATAAGCAATATCAACTCCTACAGCCTAAACGAGGTAGGCAACTTCCAATGCTCAAGCATAGAGTTAACACTATTAGTGTTTTTAAATCTGAGCGTAATAAGCTTTAACCGAACAGTAATCATGATCATATCACATAACTCCTCCAGATTCTTCTTATTATCCTTGAATAAACGATTGTTCCGTTCAATCCAAATGAAGTAAATGGCAGCAGCTAAAAGAATCTTACCAATGATGCTCTTAGCGGTTATTGTACTTTAGTGCAATCAAATTATGTCTTTTTCCAAAAAATATCAATTTTATTTATATATTTTTTTAAAAGACTAAATTTGGCCGCACAAAAATAAAATAAACATCAATCCCACAAAAAATACAAAATCAATTATGGAAATTTGGTTTTTTTTTCTTTCTAAAAAGGGAAATATTTTTTACTTTTGAGATATTTAGTGAATCTTCTAATACTAGGCGTGTACCCGCGCATAGCAACGGAAAACCCTATCGGCCGATAATTAACGATATGCAAAATTTGTGGTAAGTTTTTCGTGTAATGTTCACAATAGAATTGTTTTGGTCAAAATAAAAAACGATATGCAATATTGTGATAATTAACGATATGAAATAGCGGCCGTTTAAAAAAAGAGTTATGGTTTGGGTAAAAATAAAAAAGTCCAAATTAAGTCGACTCACGTTATTATTTTTATTTGTGCCATGTTTATTAGTGTTTCTCATATTAAAATATAATGACTTTCTTACAAAGGAAAAACTTATGGCAACCACCTAATTATCATATGGTAATTTATATGCCAACAATTATGGATATCATGTGAGCATAAAAGTGTTCATGTGTTATGTGATTGTAAACTCAACTAATATCTAAATAGTTGGCTACTAAAAGGGTAAAAGCCAACCCAAAATAGTGTTTCCAAGGCAATAGTAAGAGTAATGTGCATGGATTTCGTTTTTGCAAAGTGAGCCTGCAGTACAACATTAATTTCATTTTCAAATGCGATTACAACATGACTTCAGATTGAACATATTTAATACCTTAATACTATCAGAAAGCCACATTCCAACATCTTTAAGTATTTTGTTCCCAGAAGCATCTTGTGTAGTTGCTGAATTGCTTTGTGCAACAAGCTCTTGACCAGCTCCTCAGCTACAACAATAACCATGTGTCCGTTTTCCTTGACTCGTTTCTCTACATATTTAAAAAGACCACCTTCACCGTCCAGAGAGAAAGGTGATTCTGGTATCAAACATAAATCCACATCACGGCTTGCAAGAGTTGCGTACATTCAATGAACCCTGAAACAAAATATAAGACTTAGAAACGCTGCTAGTAAGTAGTAAAAGGGGCAGTTCGGTTTTGGTTCAAAATGGTAAAAATCCTGTATGGGCTAACAAACGGGTTGAAACAACATACTTTTTCACATATATTGGAGGTGAAGCTTACCACTATAACGCCCCATTAACTTGATTACCCCTATTCTATTTTTTGCACTTTCTGCTTCAACATCTGCAGCGTTAATAGCACGTTGAGCCTCAGCAGTATCGAAACCGAAAGACTTGTCAATGACCTGAAAACAAGAATTGTTTTACAGATATGTAAGTCAAAGATGCAAGTGCTACTAAAACCAAAAAACAGCAACCAAAGCCTGAAATTAAGAGTGAAAATACCGCAATGTCATTGTCAATTGTCTTTGGAATCCCAGCCACAACAACTTTGATGCCCCGTCGTTTGATTTCCTGCACATATAGAATGAAAATTGGAATGAGAATACCATGTCATTAAGTAGAGGTGGCAAGTTCAATTTAGGTTGTGTTTTATCTAAATTGGAAAACTCAGCAAAGTTAAGGGAAACGAAACAAGTCAAATAGGGGTGAAAGTCCACCCAAACTCTCTTTAACTGCATATAACCTCCGAGCTAATTTTCCAATCATGATTAGACTATCATCATTGTAATAATATATGTTGTGTAACAATATTTAACACGTTAAAGTGTTTCTGAAAAAAAGACAAAAAAAAGTGCTTATAGGTCACACGAGGCCCCTTTCAACTTCAGTTTGGATACTGAAATGAGCTAGGTTAATTTTACTCAACTATGCCGATTTTCTAGTGTTCTTGGCTACCAGGCCCCCACATGATGGCCCTCCCAATGACACCCCTAAGTACAAGGACACAAGAGTAATTCACTATATTTCCTATATAAACATGTCCAAAAATTAACCATAATAAGTTATAATGCAACGCACTTCAAATATCACGGCTGCACCTTTTTGAGTTCCATCACCTCCTATTATATAAACCTGAAACAATAATATAAATCAATCACTAATGTTAGTATAAACACTTGAAAAATATTAATCAGGTTGTGCAATATTTTGAGCATTTAAACACCTGATTGATACCATGGTCTTGAATGCTGTCAACGATCTTTGATTGATATCAGGTTGCCAACAACAGCTCCACCGCGTTTATGGATATCATTCATAACTTTTGGTGTCATTGTTATGGTATTTTTTGAGTAGAAACCTCTGTAACCTCCCTATAACAATAATGGGAATTAAAGAAGTTCCAACGAAGATTATCCAACATTGCATTCATAAAAAATGCTTCTAAAAAATGTGTTCGTAAGATTTTGAAGCGGTAACTTACATCAATTCCAAGAACTCTGGTGACACCGTACATGTGATAAAGGGCACAAACAATTTCCCTAATCACGGTATTAATTCCAGGTCACAAACCACCACAAGTTACAATACAAGCATGCACCTCATCTGATAAAAAGTAAACCTGCAACAAAAAACTATTTCTTTTTCAAAACAGAGATACTAAAACAACTTCTACAAGTAAAAATCATACTTGTTGGCGTGGGCCAGCCCGTCGAAAATGTACTCCTCTTTTCTGGCACGGTATCATCAGAATCGACAAAATAGTGCCTGAAATTAAGCAGGACATGTGGTTGTTAAAGATTATAATCATGTCGAAAAGTATCTATAGCAGCCTGAACCATATGAACATGAAAATGTACTTACTTCCCAACAGAATATGCAAGATTAAATCTCATGGGATTTGGATGTGTCTGCAGAAAATACGAGACATGTTAGCTAATATCAACCTCAAATTCGTACTTTGAAATACCACCAATCATGTTCTATTTGCTACATTGTGTTTATCATTAAAGCATTAAACATACTTTGATCAAACTTCTGCACATTATATATGACATAATACATAAATGACACGTATAACAAAACATATTTTCATCAGAAAATTTTAAAATCAAGGAAATAATCATTTGGACATATGTTTTTAACATCTAAAAAACAAAATGCTACTATTTTGATTAATAAACGTCGTAACCAGATAATATCATTTCAAAATGTTATCCGGAACACCCTTAATGGTGTTACTAATACATATGGATAAAAACAAATGACTATCTCATAACATTAACATATACAAAAAGCATACTGAAACGAGAGACAATTATATACATTGAGATTAGGAATATAATCAGTTAAATGAGGAACATTAGCTCTTATGGCACCGTGTTGTAGACTTACAATATGCCTTATTTCAATCGTTTAAACTAAATGTTGCAAAAAAAGAGTATCGAGAATCAATCAGGTAATTCACCTAAAGTAACAAACTATTTCATCTAATTCAATAGTTTAGCTTAACTTGCACCATTTGAAGTACATAATGTATCACACTTAGAACCTTTCAGAAACTCCGTTTTACATTAAAAGTTAGCTACTATTACTAATAATCAAAATAGGATATATGAGTTAAAATATAAACAAAGGTATACCAAGAATGATCACTGATGTAGTTCCTTCACCAACTTCCTCATTCTGAAGCGGCTTAGCTCGATCATTCATTTCGAATAACAAACAAAAGAGCAAAACTAAATCAAATTTAAAACTAAATCAGTTTTAACATTTGATAAAATGACCAAAAAATTCAAGACTAAATACCTTTTTCTCTTCTGATACATCAATTCAAGACTAAATACATCAATTTGCGACCTTAAACGAACCTGAAAATGACAACAACCACAATGATTCCATTATAGCAATCACAACATACAAAAACCTAAAAATCAATCAGATTCCAGCATCAAACACATAATTAAGCCACATACCTGCAACACCACCATCTCCAAAGAGCTCAAAGTAACAACATTTAAAAACCTTAATTCATTGAAAACGCATTGAGTAAGAACACGGGAACAAAAAACTAATTTTATCAAATATGAAAGCTGTAATTATGTATCAAAAACCCAAAGTAACCAAAAACACATAAAAAACACGCAATTAGAATAACAAAAAGCGCAAATTAAACTATATAAAAGTATAGATCGACATATAAAACCTATGGATCTACAAATAAAAACATAAATCTACAAATAAAAAAAGTTATAGATCTAAAAGAAAATACCCTCAAAACTTATTAAATAGCCATAGATTCATACAAAAAACTCAAATAGTGACGTCGGGCTGTGGTGATGACCGGTGGGGAGGGCTGACGACAGGCGGTGGTGGAGATGAAAGAGTTTTTCAATTTATAGAGAGAAGAGAGGTGTTATGAGTTGGTGTTGCAACGTATAGTAAATGAATTCAAGACTTATCTTTGGAGAGTGGAAAATACCAAAAATAGATTCAGTTTTAAGTTTTTAAGTTTTTGTATGAAAATGCTTTATAGATAGTATAAATATTAATGGTCTTATTTGTGACACCTTTTGTTTTTAAAAGTTGTAGAAAACTTTATCTATTTTGTTGCAAATCTTGAAGTAAATATTTCTCTTTGTCAGTGTCACCTAGATCTCTACAATAAATGCGTATGGTTTTTCTTTTTCTTTGCATAGTTTTGTTGGTAGCATGTATTAGAAATAGCAAATTATATGAAAAAGTTAAAAAGTTAACAATCGTTTTAACTTTTAGGCTGGGCGTTTTGGCTCACGATTTGCAATCGTGAGGCACCGGTGAGGCTGCTACGGTGGTGCCGTGTCACGTGTGACCAGACCAAAAAACCGCTCACAACGATGAGTCAAATGTTTTGTGCAAGTTAATATTTTATATTTGGTAGGTATTTTGTGGGGGTATATTTGTGTTAAGTGAGTATTTAATTGATCGATGAGTGTGGTGTGACTGACAAAAGTGAATTGTAAGAGAGAGTGAATGAAGATAATTGATGAAGTGATGCTGAGGTGGAAGGTGAGTGAAAGTGTTTTTGGTGTGACCAATAAAAATAGCCATAAGAGCACAAGGTGAGTTTTTCTTAAAATTGGTTTTGTTTTCATAATTTCTTGCAAACATGGGTCATATTTTTATCTCTTTGTGGAAATGGGTTGGTGAAATTCTCAATTTACACGTCTATATGAAAATATAATACTATATTATGCATACAATACAAGTAAATAATTTTTCAATTATGTAATGCTTTATTGATGTATGATAAAAGAATTACAAAGTGATATGGATTGCACTTGTTGAATGACAATGTATGAATTGCTCTTTAAACAAGTAAATTCGATAACTATCAAGTTCACAAGCGAACTTATATAAACTCGCTGATAGGATCGACTAACTAAACTGTAAGTTTTACAAAAGAGTAAACGCACTTCAATACTTTTGACAATAATAATTAGAAGTGTTGGCATTTACTCCTAACCAACATTATATTTTATAACGGGTAGAGGTTGACTTCATAGTGAGGTAGTTGAGACGTGTCAAGAATCAGATGGAAAACTATAATTTCATTTAATACCTCTTGTATTATTGAAAACGTGACAATTTTACTTTGTGAAGAGTTCTGCCAATTGTTCACAGTCTTTTCACCAACTCGTACAAGGTATTACTTTAATTCGAAAGAAACTTTTGTCCCTCCCTTTTGCTTTATTGAATTAGTCCCGCCTAAAACACTGTAAGATATTTCGAGCTTTGCTCAGTTGGTAGTATCAAGGATTAATGAAGTTCATCAGGGTATTGGCATCTCCTGACTTAGTGACTTACTTAAAACCATTAGTGAGTTCCTTCTACATACCAGCTGATATCCATGTACGAGTATGTCTTCAAGTAATCTTCGACTTCCTTAACGATGTCTTTGACTTGAACCCACTGAGGTTGCTCGATGAAGCTTGCTTCAGCGAGTCTTCATTCACTTGCTGATAAGTTATCAACGAGTCTTCATGACTCAGTCTAATTTATATTTAGATATAGACAAAGACAATTAGATACTCAATTGACTACAGTTGGTTTAATTTTGGTGGCCATTCCTAGCTAAAGCGGTCAAAAATACTCTTACCCGGGTAACATGACCCAACTTGATCCTGAATAAGTTTATTCAGGGCGCGTTATACGGGTTGAAAAACCTTATACGGATATCTTAGGTTAATTCGATTGACCTGAACTCTTATTAAGGTTGGGTTTTGGGTGAGAGGTTTGAACTTATTCAGCTTTCGGGTGAGCCCGAATAATCCACATAAGAGATTTTTAAACTTTTTTCATATATTCCTCTGGTATTTTTACATAAATTTACTCTCTTCTTTTATTTTTATGTTAAATTTGGGTTATTCGAGTTAACCTGAATCCGATTAAACCAGAACCCAAATAACCCGAACCTTAGCACGGTGAAGTTTATCTTCCGCAAAACCTGATTAACCCGACTCTGATAAGGTTTATTCGGGCCGGGTTTACCCGAATAACAACGTTACACTCGAATAAGGGTTAGCGCACCTGTGACTCCATGGAATAACGTCACCGAAGGCAAATTTTGATGTTGAGTTATAAGACTGTGTTATATGGGTGCCCGTTAACTTGACGTACCTATAACATGTGTGTCGTACCTTGTGCTATAAGCATTGTTGTTACTTTTTCTCATTTTTGCATAAGTAAAATGTTATCTAACCTGACTTTCGATATAAGTTCTAATAAGACTAGAGAAACTCAAATGAAGCTGGAAAAACAAGAATATTTTAAACTTACAGTTTTTGAATATATAAAACTGAACATTTAGATGAAACTCGACCATGAAGAATCCTTTAAGTTCAAGCTTGATCTAGACAATTAGTATAATTTGGGCAAAAGCCATTAATACTTCATATATTTATACTTCAGATTCATTATGCACTCTCGAGTCTCCACTGACGAAAAATTTGTTATGCATAACATACTTAAACCTTTTATTCATTATTCATAATACTTTATAGTATTTACTTATGAAGAATGAATATTTTATGAAAAAAATATATATGCATAATGCATCATAAAACACTGGTATATTATGCATAATTTAAAGTGGTTCGTAGTTCATAATAAAACTTAGACTGATATTATGGTGATCGCGGTTACCCTGCCGCCGAAAGATTGTCATTACGATCGGTCTTATATACAGGTACATGAAACATTTTTAGTCTCCCTTATAATTATTCTCTTTGTATAAATGGACTTAAACATTATGCTTGTAACATTAACTCATATCCATGCTAGGAAATATATATAACTTTTAGAGTAAATTACATAAATAGTCCTTGTAGTTTGGCAAAGATTGCATCTACCGTCCTTAATATTTTAAAGTTGCATTCTTGTTCTTTATATTTCAAAGAATAACACCAATAGTCCTTCACCTTAAACTAACAGGGATGGTAGATGCAATTTTTGGCAAACCACAAGGACTATCGATGTTAAGGTGAAGAACTGATGTTATTCTTTGCAAAGATAAGGAACAAGAATGTAACTTTAAATTATCAGTGACGGGTAGATACAATTTTCGTCAAACCATAAGGACTGTCGGTGTTAAAGTGAAGAACTATTGATGTTATTCTTTGCAAAGGTAAGGAACAAAAATACAACTTTAAACTATCAGGGACGTTTAATGTAATTTTCATCAAACCACAAAGACTATTTATGTAATTTAACCAACTTTTTAAATACGTTTACATTGTATGATACGTAAATGCCCACAATAAAACTAGAGTAGTGTTATTTAGACCTACAACACATGCCTAATGCATATAAATCACTTGTACAATTGTATTATGCATTTTCTCTTTCCAAATTTCCACCAATCATTTTATTAAATCAACCAATTAAATCATTAGGTTCACTTTTAGGCATGATTAGTAGTCACAACAATCGTTTTTCATAAAACTAAACCACATGGCAGATTTAAACACCCAATGCTGATGTTTCATGACCGAAACCAAGATCCAAAAATAAAATTTTAAAAATAAGCTAGTTGTAATAAACAATTTAAATAAGAATTAAAAAAACAATCATTGGTGGCTTACTTTGGATTGTTCTTGCGCGTTCTTGAACTTGTCACACAAAAATGTTGTAAGAAAAAATAATTAAGATCTAATGTTGTAAGAATTAATTGATAAATTATATACCACACTATACAATATCTTTTTTCTTTTAATCAAAGTTGCAAAAATCACGATCGATCATCTTATAGCTTATAATCGGTTTAGACGAGATTAATTGGTAATTAATTGGATTGACATTTCTTGCATTTTTAGGTATTTCTAACGAGTTTTGAGCGTTTCTAGCAATATTTTTTTTAAAGCAACTTGTAATAGATACAAACAACTACTATGAGTTTTGGGTATTTTCAGCAAGTTTGATCACCATTGATCGTCGTTGACCGCCGTTTACCATGGTTGATCGATTTGTTCAACCGATTTACACAAATTGAAAAAGTTGGTGGCACAGTAAATCATAAGAGGCGATTGATCAGCCTTGTAGGCTTTTTTTGCAACATTGCTTTTTACAAAACAATTGTAGAGTAATTAATACATGAGTAAATTGCACCGTTCGTCCCTGTGGTTTAGGCCAAATCCCTATTCTCGTCACTGATCTTTGTTTTTTGCATGAATCGTCCTTATGTTGAAACTATGTAACACCGTTCGTCCTGTTTCAAGATAAGGACGATTAATAATAAAAAAAAATCAGGGACGAGTCTAAGAATTTGGCCTAAACCACAGGGACGAATGGTGCAATTTACTCTTAATACATTAATATTTGGCAAGGTTATACATACCTCTCTTATGACGATATTGGCACTCCCCCTCATTTTTATTTTTCTTTATTTAATTTTTATAAATTTTTGTAATTTAGTGTTTATTATAAAACATAATTGAAAGTAATTAAAATATATAAACTCTGATAAATCAAAAGTATTAAAAGACAGAACAATGATAAAAAAAAACTATCTTTTCCTATCCACATACGAGTAAAGGTGGCTTGAGAGGGTCTCAACTCTCAACCATTAACCACTAGGAGATACCCTTAACATCACCCTAACGTTTAGGTTACTTGTCGATTGCGAGTATTTTGCATGACTTTACCAAGTTAATCTCGAGACGTTTCCGACTCTTTTATAGCCATCGCAAAATATACACATTTAACGAATTCTCAACCCTCTTGTAAGAAAACAACACTTTACCATTAGACTATTTAATAGTCTCTCTGTCTCAAAATTATTGTCCACAAACAAAAAACACACAGTTTAAGAAAAAAACATTATCATTACAGCTTTCGCTTTCTTACTTTTTGCAGAATGACAATTTTACCCTTAACTAATTAATTTAAATCTTCTTTAATGTTTGTAATAATAACCTCAAGTGAGGATAATATGGTAAACTCGAACTAAATTCTTTATCTTTTTTTGAAAGTGAACAATTATTTTGAGACAACCCGAAATGACATAGTGAATAATAATTCTGGGACGAAAGTAGTAGTAGTTAATTGTACAGTAATAATTTCTGCTTTATTTTTTCCTTATAAAGTAGATAAGAAGTATTTTAAACATAGTTAAAATCACTTAAAAAGTCCTGAAACCTTGACAACTTCTTTCATATGTCAACATATTAAAAAGTAATTTAAAAATAGGTTTTTTTTTCTTAACATGTTTAAAACATAGTTAGCATCACCTAAAAAGTCATGAAATCTTAACCACTTCTCTTAAATATGATGCCACTTGAACAATCATCATTGTGCAATAATTTTATAAAATAAAGCTAGTCAACAAATAAGTATTCTTCACACTTTAATTATTGAATATTTTTTATGTTGAACCGAGCCGAACCGGACCGGACTAACCCGGACTTGGACCGAATATTTCGGTTCAATCCTCGGTCCGAACTTTTAACAAAGGCCGGGCATTATAGATCGCGGATGTGTTGAATCGAGAAACCATACCAAACTGGACCGGACCGAACATATTTCAGTTTGGTCCTTGGTCCACCCTTTCGTCATTTTCGGTTCTCTAATCCGGTTTGGTCCGATTCGGTCTTAGGACAACCGACTATTATGCTTTGATGGACCAGACCGGACTGACCCTGACATGGACCTAACATTTCGGTTTGATCCTCGGTCCGGACTTTTCGACCAAATCGATTTTCGATCCGGTCCGGTCTGGTTTTCGGAACGTGCCCAACCCTGACTTATAAAACAAGGCTCAATTAGGAATGGCAGGAATATTCATCAAGAAAATAAAAGAGACTGAAGATTACAATCCTTAACTTATTAAGTAGCTATTACAATGTACATATATAAGCCTATACCACCAAAAAAAAATGTTTGATGGCAAGATACAACTTATTTAAGAGCTTCCCTTACTAAAATAGGAAGCACATATGCTAATATTTGTGTTGGCATTGCACAATGTTGCCAAAAAGGGTAACTTAATGCATGCCATATGGGCCAACACATTTGCTAATACCTTGTTGGAGCCACAAATTATTGTGCAAGAAAAGAAGAGAGAGTTGTTTACCTGTAAGGCCTAAAATAGGAAGTAATTTCGAGAAAGGGGGCCTGTTGTAGCTGCAGCGCATGTAAGATGCACACCGTCTGCAGTCACCGCGTATGTCTCGGGATCAACCTCGATGTTTGGAAGTGCATCGTTCAGTTTCATGTCGAGTTTAGTGAGCTTTCTGACGTTTTTCACACTTGTCACTTTTTTGTTGAGTCTGTAAAAGGTCTTTATATTGCAGTCCATGGCAGCCTGTCGGATATTTTATGAAAAAAATATATATGCATAATGTATCATCAAACACTGGTATATTATGCATAATTTAAAGTGGTTCGTAGTTCATAATAAAACTTAGACTGATATTAGGTGAACGCGAATCACGCCTGAGCCGCGACAGATTGTCATGACGATCGGTCTTATATATCAGGTACATGAAAACATTTTCTTAGTCTCCCTTATAATTATTCCTTTGTATAAATGGACATTCAACGTTATGCTTGTAACATTAACTCATATCCATGCTAGGAAATATATATAACTTTTAGAGTAAATTACATAAATAGTCCTTGTAGTTTGGCAAAGATTGCATCTACCGTCCTTAATATTTTAAAGTTGCATTCTTGTTCTTTATATTTCAAAGAATAACACCAATAGTCCTTCACCTTAAACTAACAGGGATGGTAGATGCAATTTTTGCCAAACCACAAGGACTATCGATGTTAAGGTGAAGAACTGATGTTATTCTTTGCAAAGATAAGGAACAAGAATGTAACTTTAAATTATCAGGGACGGTAGATATAATTTTTGCCAAACCACAAAGACTATCGGTGTGAAGGTGAAGAACCGATGTCATTCTTTGCAAAGATAAGGAACAATAATGCAACTTTAAACTATCATGGACGGTAGATATAATTTTCACCAAATTACAAAGACATATCGGTGTTAAGGTGAAGAACCGATGTTATTCTTTGCAAAGATAAAGAATAAGAAAGCAACTTTAAACTATCAGTGACGATAGATACAATTTTCGCCAAACCACAAGGACTGTCGGTGTTAAAGTGAAGAACTATTGGTGTTATTCTTTGCAAAGGTAAGGAACAAAAATACAACTTTAAACTATTAGGGACGTTAAATGTAATTTAAATATGTTTAGACATTTTTGAAAATGCCACAATAAAACTAAACCACATGGCAGATTTAAACACCCAATGTTCATGTTTCATGACTGAAACCAAGATCCAAAAATAAAATTTTAAAAATAAGCTAGTTGTAATAAACAATTTAAATAAGAATTAAAAAAAAACAATCATTGGTGGCTTACTTTGGATTGTTCTTGCGCGCGAGCTTAATCTAGGGCGTGACAAGCATTTACCTTAAATCTTTTTTTAGTCCAAGAAGGTGTCACATTAAATCTTTAAGAAAAAATAATTAAGATCTAATGTTGTAAGAATTAATTGATAAATTATATACCACACTATACAATATCTTTTTTCTTTTAATCAAAGTTGCAAAAATCACAAAATCAGGCGATCGATCATCTTATAGCTTATAATCGGTTTAGACGAGATTAATTGGTAATTAATTGGATTGACATTTCTTGCATTTTTAGGTATTTCTAACGAGTTTTGATCGTTTCTAGCAAAAAAAATTTTTAAAACAACTTGTAATAGATACAAAACAACTACTATGAGTTTTGGGTATTTTCACCAAGTTTGATCACCATTGATCGTCGTTGACCGCAATGCGTTTAACCAGGTTATCGATTTTGTTCAACAACCGATTTACACAAATCGGAAAAGTTGGTGGCACAGTAAATCATAAGCGGCGATTAATCAGCCTTGTAGGCTTTTTTTTGCAACATTGCTTTTTACAAAACAATTGTAGAGTAATTAATACATGAGTAAATTGCACCGTTCGTCACTGATCTTTGTTTTTTTTTGCATGAATCGTCCTTATGTTGAAACTATGTAACACAATTCTTCCTTATCTCATGTTTTTTCGTCTTTGTCTCATGTTTTTGGCCTGAAATTATGTAACACCGTTCGTCCTGTTTCAAGATAAGGATGATTAATACAAAAAAAAATCATGGACAAGGCTAAGGATTTGGCCTAAACCACAAGGACGAATGGTACAATTTACTCTTAATACATTAATATTTGGCAAGGTTATACATACCTCTCTTATGACGATATTGGCACTCCCCCTCATTTTTATTTTTCTTTATTTAATTTTTATAAATTTTTGTAATTTAGTGTTTATTATAAAACATAATTGAAAGTATGAAAAATATATAAACTTTAATAAATCAAAAGTATTAAAATACAGAACAATGATAAAAAAAAACTATCTTTTCCTATCCACATACGAGTAAAGGTGGCTTGAGAGGGTCTCAACTCTCAACCATTAACCACTAGGAGATACCCTTACCATCACCCTAACGTTTAGGTTACTTGTCGATTGCGAGTATTTTGCATGACTTTACCGAGTTAATCTCGAGACGTTTCCGACTCTTTTATAGCCATCGCAAAATATACACATTTAACGAATTCTCAACCCTCTTGTAAGAAAACAACACTTTACCATTAGACTATTTAATAGTCTCTCTGTCTCAAAATTATTGTCCACAAACAAAAAACACACAGTTTAAGAAAAAAACATTATCATTACAGCTTTCGCTTTCTTACTTTTTGCAGAATGACAATTTTACCCTTAACTAATTAATTTAAATCTTCTTTAATGTTTGTAATAATAACCTCAAGTGAGGATAATATGGTAAACTCGAACTAAATTCTTTATCTTTTTTTGAAAGTGAACAATTATTTTGAGACAACCCGAAATGACATAGTGAATAATAATTCTGGGACGAAAGTAGTAGTAGTTAATTGTACAGTAATAATTTCTGCTTTATTTTTTCCTTATAAAGTAGATAAGAAGTATTTTAAACATAGTTAAAATCACTTAAAAAGTCCTGAAACCTTGACAACTTCTTTCATATGTCAACATATTAAAAAGTAATTTAAAAATAGGTTTTTTTTTCTTAACATGTTTAAAACATAGTTAGCATCACCTAAAAAGTCATGAAATCTTAACCACTTCTCTTAAATATGATGCCACTTGAACAATCATCATTGTGCAATAATTTTATAAAATAAAGCTAGTCAACAAATAAGTATTCTTCACACTTTAATTATTGAATATTTTTTATGTTGAACCGAGCCGAACCGGACCGGACTAACCCGGACTTGGACCGAATATTTCGGTTCAATCCTCGGTCCGAACTTTTAACAAAGGCCGGGCATTATAGATCGCGGATGTGATCGAATCGAGAAACCATACCAAACTGGACCGGACCGAACATATTTCAGTTTGGTCCTCGGTCCACCCTTTCGTCATTTTCGGTTCTCGTTCCGGTTTGGTCCGATTCGGTCTTAGGACAACCGACTATTATGCTTTGATGGACCAGACCGGACTGACCCTGACATGGACCTAACATTTCGGTTTGATCCTCGGTCCGGACTTTTCGACCAAATCGATTTTCGATCCGGTCCGGTCTGGTTTTCGGAACGTGCCCAACCCTACTTATAACAAGGCTCAATGTAGGAATGCATGTATTTTCATAAAGAAATAAAAGAGACTGAAGATTACAATCCTTAACTTATTAAGTAGCTATTACAATGTACATATATAAGCCTATACCACCCAAAAAAAATGTTTGATGGCAAGATACAGCTTATTTAAGAGCTTCCCTTACTAAAATAGGAAGCACATATGCTAATATTTGTTGGCTGCAAATGTTGCAAAAAAGGGTAACTTAATGAATGCCATATGGGCCACATTTGCTAATACGCGTGTTGGCCACAAATATTGTGCAAGGAAAAGAAGAGAGTTGTTACCGTATGGCCTAAAATAGGAAGTAATTTCGAGAAAGGGGGCCTGTTGTAGCTGCAGCGCATGTAAGATGCACACCGTCTGCAGTCACCGCGTATGTCTCGGGATCAACCTCGATGTTTGGAAGTGCATCGTTCAGTTTCATGTCGAGTTTAGTGAGCTTTCTGACGTTTTTCACACTTGTCACTTTTTTGTTGAGTCTGTAAAAGGTCTTTATATTGCAGTCCATGGCAGCCTGTCGGATATTTTATGAAAAAAATATATATGCATAATGCATCATAAAACACTGGTATATTATGCATAATTTAAAGTGGTTCGTAGTTCATAATAAAACTTAGACTGATATTATGGTGATCGCGGTCACCCTGCCGCCGAAAGATTGTCATTACGATCGGTCTTATATACAGGTACATGAAACATTTTTAGTCTCCCTTATAATTATTCTCTTTGTATAAATGGACTTAAACATTATGCTTGTAACATTAACTCATATCCATGCTAGGAAATATATATAACTTTTAGAGTAAATTACATAAATAGTCCTTGTAGTTTGGCAAAGATTGCATCTACCGTCCTTAATATTTTAAAGTTGCATTCTTGTTCTTTATATTTTCAAAGAATAACACAATAGTCCTTCACCTTAAACTAACAGAGATGGTAGATGTAATTTTTGTCAAACCACAAGGACTATCAATGTTAAGGTGAAGAACTCATGTTATTCTTTGCAAAGATAAGGAACAAGAATGAAACTTTAAATTATCAGGGACGATAGATATAATTTTTGCCAAACCAAAAAGACTATCGGTGTTAAGGTAAAGAACCGATGTCATTCTTTACAAAGATAAGGAACAAGAATGCAACTTTAAACTATCATGGACGGTAGATATAATTTTCACCAAATTACAAAGACATATCGGTGTTAAGGTGAAGAACCGATGTTATTCTTTGCAAAGATAAGAAACGAAGAATGCAACTTTAAACTATCATGGACGGTAGATATAATTTTCACCAAATTACAAAGACATATCGGTGTTAAGGTGAAGAACCGATGTTATTCTTTGCAAAGATAAAGAATAAGAACGCAACTTTAAACTATCAGTGACGATAGATACAATTTTCGCCAAACCACAAGGACTGTCGGTGTTAAGGTGAAGAACTATTTGTGTTATTCTTTGCAAAGGTAAGGAATAAAAATACAACTTTAAACTATCAGGGACGTTAAATGTAATTTAAATATGTTTAGACATTTTTGAAAATGCCACAATAAAACTAAACCACATGGCAGATTTAAACACCCAATGTTCATGTTTCATGACTGAAACCAAGATCCAAAAATAAAATTTTAAAAATAAGCTAGTTGTAATAAACAATTTAAATAAGAATTAAAAAAAAACAATCATTGGTGGCTTACTTTGGATTGTTCTTGCGCGCGAGCTTAATCTAGGGCGTGACAAGCATTTACCTTAAATCTTTTTTTAGTCCAAGAAGGTGTCACATTAAATCTTTAAGAAAAAATAATTAAGATCTAATGTTGTAAGAATTAATTGATAAATTATATACCACACTATACAATATCTTTTTTCTTTTAATCAAAGTTGCAAAAATCACGAATCAGGCGATCGATCATCTTATAGCTTATAATCGGTTTAGACGAGATTAATTGGTAATTAATTGGATTGACATTTCTTGCATTTTTAGGTATTTCTAACGAGTTTTGAGCGTTTCTAGCAAAAAAAATTTTAAAACAACTTGTAATAGATACAAAACAACTACTATGAGTTTTGGGTATTTTCACCAAGTTTGATCACCATTGATCGTCGTTGACCGCCGTTTACCATGGTTGATCGATTTGTTCAACCGATTTACACAAATCGGAAAAGTTGGTGGCACAGTAAATCATAAGCGGCGATTAATCAGCCTTGTAGGCTTTTTTTTGCAACATTGCTTTTTACAAAACAATTGTAGAGTAATTAATACATGAGTAAATTGCACCGTTCGTCCCTGTGGTTTAGGCCAAATCCCTATTCTCGTCACTGATCTTTGTTTTTTGCATGAATCGTCATTATGTTGAAACTATGTAACACCATTCTTCCTTATCACATGTTTTTTCGTCTTTGTCTCATGTTTTTGGCCTGAAATTATGTAACACCGTTCGTCCTGTTTCAAGATAAGAACGATTAATAAAAAAATCATGGACTAGGCTAAGGATTTGGCCTAAACCATAGGGACGAATGGTACAATTTACTCTTAATACATTCATATTTGGCAAGGTTATACATAACTCTCTTATGACGATATTGGCACTCCCCCTCATTTTTATTTTTCTTTATTTAATTTTTATAAATTTTTGTAATTTAGTGTTTATTATAAAACAGAATTGAAAGTATGAAAAAAATATAAACTTTGATAAATCAAAAGTATTAAAATACGCATCGTTCAGTTGGGATGATTGGCTTAAAAACCCTTCTTTGATTTCTCTGTAATTCTAGCTTCTTGCTAGTTTCTTAATAAAATCCGCTGTTCAAAAAAAAAAAAAAATTAAAAGACAGAACAATGATAAAAAAAAACTATCTTTTCCTATCCGCATACGAGTAAAGGTGGCTTGAGAGGGTCTCAACTCTCAACCATTAACCACTAGGAGATACCCTTAACATCACCCTAACGTTTAGGTTACTTGTCGATTGCGAGTATTTTGCATGACTTTACCGGGTTAATCTCGAGACATTTCCGACTCTTTTATAGCCATCGCAAAATATACACATTTAAAACGAAATTCTCAACCCTCTTGTAAGAAAACAACACTTTACCATTAGACTATTAATAGTCTCTCTGTCCTCAAAATGTATTGTCCACAAATTCAAAAAACACACAGTTTAAGAAAAAAACATTATCATTACACTTTCGCTTTCTTACTTTTTGCAGAATGACAATTTTACCCTTAACTAATTATAATTTAAATCGTCTTTAATGTTTTTAATAATAACCCAAGCGGGTGAGGATAATATGGTAAACTCGAACTACAATTCTTTATCTTTTTTAAAAGTGAACATTATTTTGAGACAACCCAAATGACATAGTGAAATAATAATTCTGGGACGAAAAGTAGTGGTAGTTAATTGTACAGTACTAAGTACTGCTTTATATTTTTCCTTATAAAAGTAATAGAATATTTTAAACATAGTTAAAATCACTTAAAAAGTCCTGAAACCTTGACAACTTCTTTCATATGTCAACATATTAAAAAGTAATTTAAAAATAGGTTTTTTTTTCTTAACATGTTTAAAACATAGTTAGCATCACCTAAAAAGTCATGAAAAACTTAACCACATTCTCTTAAAATATGATGCACTTGAACAATCATCATTGTGCAACAATAATTTTATAAAATAAAGCTAGTCAACAAATAAGTATTCTTCACACTTTAATTATTGAATATTTTTTATGTTGAACCGAGCCGAACCGGACCGGACTAACCCGGACTTGGACCGAATATTTCGGTTCAATCCTCGGTCCGAACTTTTAACAAAGGCCGGGCATTATAGATCGCGGATGTGATCGAATCGAGAAACCATACCAAACTGGACCGGACCGAACATATTTCAGTTTGGTCCTCGGTCCACCCTTTCGTCATTTTCGGTTCTCGTTCCGGTTTGGTCCGGTTCGGTCTTACGCACAACCGACTATTATGCTTTGATGGACCAGACCGGACTGACCCTGACATGGACCTAACATTTTGGTTTAGTCCTCGGTCCGGACTTTTAGACCAAATCGATTTTCGATCCGGTCCGGTCTGATTTTCTGAACGTGCGCAACCCTACTTATAACAAGGCTCAATGTAGGAATACATGTATTTTCATAAAGAAATAAAAGAGACTGAAGATTACAATCCTTAACTTATTAAGTAGCTATTACAATGTACATGTATTATTGATCAGGTACTATTGAAATTGACTTCCTGTCGAAGACGTGTATCTTGAAGACCAGACAATTCATCTATAGTTGTGGTAAGATGCTCTTATCTAATATTCCATATGTATCTCATATTTTGAAGCTATTTAAGGGACTCTTCAGTCGCAGTCATCCTAATTAGGATCTAACAAATAACTTATATCCATATACGCTTGGTTTATACGGATACTTGCACATATTTGATTACCGCATTGAATCCAGGCCTGTCCAAAGTTTAATGGCTCATCCACGTGTACAAAGTTTCACACTTAGACATATCTTTATCAGTTAGTAGTAAAAATATATGTTTCTGGACTCACAATAGCTTGGTTTTAACCTACACCGATTCAAGTCTCTTAAACGTGTTTGCACAGACCAAAAGCAACCCAACCCACTCATTTCCCAGCTCTAATATTTTATCATGTTTTTTGTAGATTAACTCATTGTCATTCAATCCCTTAAATGAGTTGCTCATGGCAACGGGGTCAAAAGACAAGACCTTGAATGTTTTTGATATGCGAAATTTGACCTCTGAACTCTATACCCTTCAAGTATCACAAGTAAGAGTTCATAAATGTTTCCCGTTTTCATCTTTACATACTTTAAGCTATATTGAAAACAAGCGCGCCAAAGCCATAGGCGGCTACGTGTTGTGCGCATAGAGACAAACAACAGACAATCGTCGAATTGTTGGACTTCTTGTTCCAAATGCAGTAGTAGGACCTGTGCTACAAGGTCTCTTTCTCTTGCACACAAACTTGTTCTTGTTTGATCATTTAGAGAATGACTTGTATATCTTACTACTATTATTAAATAATCAATCTGTCAAAGTAATTTCCAGTAGTTACTAATTTGGTTTGTCCGAAGCATTTATGACTAATCTAGTGTGGGTTCTGTATATCTAATTACAGAGTCAGTGCAAAGGCTTGGTCTCTTATGTATGGTGTAGATAAAGGTCAAGAAGTGGACCATTTCCGCAAACCATAAACTGGAACAACTATTTCTGGAATTCCAATTTAATTCTCAGTGGTTAGATATTGTCATATCATGTTGAATATTTGGATTAGATACTTTAATCTCATCTTGTATGTTTCGAATGTTTCTATTTGGATTTTAAAATTTTCCAATGTAAATAATGGTATTTCGCAATAGATTCATGATTATGAATTTACTGGATTTTGAAATTTTCCAATGTAAATAATGGCATTTCGACTGTTTCTATTTAAATATAGGATTACAAATAAATTAGCTTTATTATATCCTTGATGATATTCCCACATAAATGTGACCCTTTATGGTTTAGAGTTTCATGACAGATTTCCGACGACCCTCCAACAGAATCAATTCTGACTGACTTCCGACGGAAAGTCACCGACAGAATTCCGACACGTGATTTTCGTCGCTAGTTCCGACAGAATTCCGGCAAATTTAAGTTACCGACCATAGAAAATGCGACAGACTGTTTCTGTCATAGATCCATCGGAAACCATCTATACCGACGGCATTTCGACGGAAATGTTTCGACGGAAATGTCTGTCGCTATTGACCTATTATGTTGTAGTGTATATAAGCCTATACCACCCAAAAAAAATGTTTGATGGCAAGATACAGCTTATTTAAGAGCTTCCCTTACTAAAATAGGAAGCACATATGCTAATATTTGTTGGCTGCAAATGTTGCAAAAAACGGTAACTTAATGAATGCCATATGGGCCACATTTGCTAATACGCGTGTTGGCCACAAATATTGTGCAAGGAAAAGAAGAGAGTTGTTACTGTATGGCCTAAAATAGGAAGTAATTTCGAGAAAGGGGGCCTGTTGTAGCTGCAGCGCATGTAAGATGCACACCGTCTGCAGTCACCGCGTATGTCTCGGGATCAACCTCGATGTTTGGAAGTGCATCGTTCAGTTTCATGTCGAGTTTAGTGAGCTTTCTAACGTTTTTCACACTTGTCACTTTTTTACTGAGTCCGTAAAAGGTCTTTATATTGCAGTCCATAGCAGCCTGTTGGGCATATATTAAATCAAATTTCTGAACAAAAATCATATGCATACAGTGGTATCAAATTTATAGAGTCGATCCATTGTGACCGATGATGGTGGTCACAACATTGACATATAACGAGTTAGTAATAATGAAGTTATATCAGTATTTTACAAGGTTCTTATAGATCATATATACATTAATCATCAAAAGCTAAAGAACCTATATGGAAAATTATGCGTAAACCGTATTATTAGTGTATGTTGTATATTGTAGACCGTAAAGTTGTATGTAGGGCTTGGCCCATTCATTATGCTAACCCTACTTGTGTATGTATATATATGTTACCAAATGATTAATGAAGGGCATTGAATTCACAGCCATAATATCTCTTCTATTATGGTATCAGAGGCCTCCTAAAAACTCTGATCTCCCTCAACAAACTCTCCTAACAATTTTCCCTTCCCATCTTCTTCAATCTACTCGCTTTTGGTTGCCTATGTTACCCACACTTATTTCCTCCTCACAAACTTGACCCACGATCATCTCGTTGCATCTTTCTTGGTTACCCGTCACAACACCGAGGCTATCGATGTCTAGATCTTACTACTAACAAGATTATAATATCTAGACATGTAACATTTGATGAACACATTTTTCCCTATGGTACCTCCATACCTTCTGCCCCTAATA
>BQNB010033380.1:0-33755 GCA_026074375.1 Tanacetum coccineum
GGGAGAGGGATAGTTGGTTTTCTAAATATTTAGGAAGTGTGTGTGTTTTGGATAGATTTTAGGAAGGATATCTAAATAAAAAAGGAATTAAAAAAAATATAAAGGGTGTGTGGGTTTATGTTCAGCCAACATAAGAGAGGGGGGGGAAGAGATTGGGATTTGGCAAATTTTTTTAAAATTGACGATTTTAATAAACATCGATTAAGATAATAAAATTGAATTATTTAAAATTTAGAGATTATTTATAAATTCAGATTAAGTAGTGACCTTAAATACGGGGAATTTTTAAAGATAAAAATAAAGACGGTTACACTTAAACGGATAAACTGCCTAAATCGGCTTAAGATTAACAAGAACGAGAAATCGCGAATCGCGTAAACCGTAAAACACAAAAGCTCACTTTACAAGGAAAATGAGAACGAAATATGAATTAAATATGGACATTAAAAGACGGATTGTCACACTAACCGAGTGTAACATATGTTTTTGTATGTTTAGATTGTGTGCAAGATCGTGTCAATTAAGCTGAGCATCAGGTGAGTTTCATAGTCCCATTTACTATGTTTTCTTGGGATGGAAGTGATGCAAAATATGTTTTGAAATGTTTTGATTGCTGTGATTATGTGGTTCAAGTTACTCATGGACATTTAAGTAGCTATTATATGTTATTTGCTGCATGTTGTATGATGTTGCATTGGTCTTCGCCTACTTTGTGGGTAAGAGGTTTCGCCTACTTGGTGTGGGTATGAACCTGTTTGTGTGTGTGCTACGGTACCAAGAGTCTGGGATTTGGAGATTTCATTCCTCTCCATGACTATTTTTGTTGCATTGGATCGGGGGACATGTTCCGTCCCAATTGAGATTCTTAGTTGCATGAATGCTAGCATGTATAATAGCCAGCTTAATTGTCCTGCCATGTTTTATTTTTTATATAATCACAGTAATTAATTTAAATCTTGTATTGGTGTCGTAAAACCTATGACTCTCACCAACCATTGTGTTGACGTTTTAAGCATCATTTTCAGGTGAGCATTATGATGGTGTTGAAGTAAATAAAAGTGGCTAGAGAGACCATTAGGCTGCATTGGAAGTTCCCATTTGATTTCGTTTCGTATTTTGTTGCATGGATTCTTGAATGATTTTATTAGGTTTGTGAGACATTGTCTTTGTATTAATGAGACCCCTTTTTCATTAATACAAGATGCCGTTCTTTTGTTTTCGGTATTGTCATGACACATTGTGTTTTTTATATTAGTTATGCATGTAGTGATTCTCTATTGTTGACACCATTGTGTTGTGATGATATCTATGATGTTACGCCTCATGTTTCCTCCTTGACGGGGTGTGACATAAACCATGCAATAATAAGCAAACCACTCAATCCGAATCCAACAACCGGATGAAAGATGGATCTGAATAGCAACGGTAGTACGAAGGATCCAGTATATTAGATCCCTAAACAGAAGTTTAAGGCATCAAAGCAAATAAAATCAATCGTTAGAACCAAACCCTTGAACCAAAAGCGATTTGAATGAATAAACCCTAAAAGAACGATTTTTAAAAACCTAGCAACCTAATTAAACCAAAAACAGGACGATAATAAAGACTCAAACAGGATGTTGAATCTGTATACACGATCGTTAATAGAATGAATAAATTGGTAAGATTAGAAAAAACGATTTAGGGTTGTTTGTTTAGTCGTCAGAATCGCCAGGGAATAGGGAGAGAATCGCCAGAGGATTTTTATCATAAATTCTTCATTTGTTCTCCGTTTCTTCGCTTGATTCTTTCTCGATCCATTTGTATTAACTTTTAATAATTTAATCATCTTTCCTTGTTCATGTCTCTTCATGTAACCTCCGATAGAGCTATAATCATATTTATGAAGCTACTCGCATCATGAACAATTGACTCACGTCAAAAACTAAATTCTTGTTGACTTGACTTATGACAGTAATTGGTTGAAATTTTAGATTCGACTTCAAAACCAAAGTAGTATATCTCTCGCTCCCGGTTTCGTGGCTTCTTGAATCATCAAAAGTGGAGTTCGTATGAAGGAATTATGACCAAAACGGTGTAACTATGTCAACATATAACGTGTTATCATTAATTCTTCATTTGTTCTTCGTTTCTTCGCTTGATTCTTTCTCGATCCATCTTTTATCAACTTTTAATAGCTTAATCATCTTTCCTTGTTTATGTCTCTTAATGTAACCTCCGATAGAGCTATAATCATATTTATGAAGCTACTAGCATCATCAATGTTTGACGCGTGTAAAAAACTGAAATCTTAGTTGACTTGACGTGTGACGGTAATGGTTGAATTTAAGATTCGGCTCTAAAAGCAAAGTTGTAGATCTCTCTCTCCCAGTTTTGTGGCTTCTTGAATCATCAAAAGCGGAGTCCGTATGAAGGTATTATGACAAAAACGGTGTAACTATGTCAACATATAACGTGTTATCATAAATTCTTCATTTGTTCTTCGTTACTTCGGTTGGTTCTTTCTCGATCCATCTTTTATCAACTTTTAATAACTTAATTATCATTCTTTGTTCATGTCTTTTCATGTAACCTTCGATAGAGCTATAATCATATTTATAAAGCTACATGAATCATGAATGTTTGACTCATGTCAAAAAAACTGAATTTTTAGTTGACTTGACATGTGACGGTAATGGGTTGAAATTTAAGATTCCGCTCCAAAAACGAAAGTTGTAGATCTCTCTCTCTCTCCCGGTTTCTTGTCTTCTTGAATCATTAAAAGCGGAGTCCGTATGAAAGAATTATGACCAAAACAGTGTAACTATGTCAACATGTAATGTGTCATCATTAATTCTTCATTTGTTATGCGTTTCTTCGCTGGGTTCTTTCTATGTATAGGATTTGTATCAAATGGGAAAAGTTATTAAAAAAATCAAATCCTTGGTGTTCATTTTGTAAATAACATATATTTCAGGGTCAAAATAACCATCCAAAAGATAAAATCCTCACAATTGAATTTTCAGAGGCAAAATTAATCAAATTAATCAATTTTGTATTCATTTGGGGATTAGGGTTTGTTCAAACAATTGATGCAATTCATTAACTCTGCAGGTAATTAAGTTTATGTTGCACTTTACTGTACAACTGAGCTCTGCATATATTATGTATAGGATTTGTATCTAATTTTATATTTTATTTGCTCTTAATTAGAGTTTATAATCATTGATCTGATTGTCATGAATTGGTATCCATTGTTAAGAATTAGAGGGTTGAGTCTATTTGACTCGGATTTACGCTGCCTAACAGGTGCTTCATGAGGGGTGAACCTGGTACCTATTGTTAGGATTTCTTATGGTTGTAGACAGTTTTATGCTTTTAGAGTAAAAATTCAGCGTGAAGAAATTAGTTGCATCTTATGTTTAAGATTTAGTGGCCGGTGGCTGCGTCGAGTTGATTGGGTCTCATGAGGTGCGTTTGCAATGGCTTTGGCTTTGCAATGTCTTAGTTTGACTCGATCAATAGCCCAGATGGTAATTTGACTGTCTGTGATGTCATTAATCGGTCATTGGTCATTCCATTCCCTCGCAATTTTGTAAACTTTTTCATCGGGCGTGCTTCACAGTGCTTTAGGCGATTTAGCGCTGGAGGAACAAGGTGTTGCATGCAAAATGGAGGATTAGGAGTCATAATTAAGCTCTGCTAATTTTGCCATCATCCAATGAAACATAGAAAGTTTGGGTTTCTATTCCCTTGTCCATGGGATTCGATGATGTTGGTGTTGGGTGATTGTTTTTTGTTCTTAAGTGGCGTCGTTAACTGGTGTTTGGTGTTCTATTTCTTTTCCTTGGAAGTGGTAGCAGGCGGCTTTTCCTTGCCTCTGTTTTTCTTTCTTGGTTTATTTGTTTTTTTTTTCGTCCCTCTTGGAGACGTTATGGTCAGTTGTATCCCCTATTTTTGGTGGCAATAAAACTCTCTCCTCTTAAAGAAGAGCCAATGTCTAAGCTTAGTTGGGTTCGTGTTTCTTACGGTCTCTGCTTATAGTTGAGACCCTATGTGGCTTGTTATAACGCTTCTGTTTTTGGCTAGTTTCAACAAAAAATCATTTTGCGGCATATCAATGTTCATTATAGAGATAAGACCTTGATTATTATGTTCTTGTGGGTGTGATGGAGTATTAAGTAGAGACATTAAAGATGAATATAAGTGTTAGCTTTTTCTTTTTCTTATTTTCTATTCTTTTTGCAGGATAATATTTTTATATATATGCTAGACATTTGAAATGGAGACGACACAAAAAGAAGACAGATGGTTCTCCTTAACACCAGGAATATATGTGTTACTGGCGAACCTGCAACCAGTTTCATTGGGGTCCTCTGTATGCGACGATACTTGTCTTCTTGTAGTGAGGTTGAGAGTGTCATTGATTTGAATGTAATCCAGTGTTTGAGTGGGTGGTTAGAAGGCAGAGATGTTCAAAAGTTATTTGAGGGAAAGATCTTTAACGGAAAGTTACCACATTTGACGAAGAATTGGGTTTGGTATAGGAGTCGTTTACGAGATGGTGATTTTGAGATCTTGATGGCATGAGTTTGCAAGAAGTGCTTCATCCTTTGATGTCACAATTTCAATTAAAGACATTAGCATCAAAATTATATCAAGAAGATGCAGAAACATGATAAAAATCTGGAAAATCTGCGACTAAACCTCAATCCACAACATAAAAAAGTTAGATACGGTCGAGGAAAAATTGGAGGTCTAGAAGAGGCGATAGGAATTTGAAGACGTTACTTTTTCGTAGATCATTTGCGAGTCAGTGACTGCTTGGTCGCAAAAGTAGCCTGAGATTTTTATGACGGGAGTCCAGCTAATTGAAAACATTCAATATGGTTCAGTCCTCTCTTAGCGTTTAATATCTTTCATTTGTATTGTGTTATTATTGCGTGGGTCTTGTCTTACTTAATATGCATTATAAAATTATTTTTGTGCTTGCCTCGCAGTTGTTAGTAGAACAATCCGTATTTAACACTGTTGTAGTAATCAAGTATCTTCAACTCTGTTTGTGGGACTATGTATTTTGTTCATATGAGTCATCTGAATGACATGATGGTGTATGATGAGACATGTTCTTAAGCGCATAGAGCATCTAAAGAAGCAACAATCCACATGTTTAGCATCAGAGAGCTGATTTAAAAATATGGCTGACTGGTTGTCGTAGGTTATTTATAGAAATTTCACACCTGCTATAAATATGTGGGTTATATGTAAGAAATAGCAGCATACTTCTCCTAAATTCCTTATTCGCAATCCATGAGGAACTTTTTCATTTAAAAAAACTTATCACTAGCCTTCTTAGTTATTCTTTGTTGGCACGAGGCGAAGTGGTAATTTCTTACTCAAAACAAATGAACACTCCTCTTGCATGTTCAAATCTTCGATTTTGGAACTTCCTAATCAAACCAGTACAGAAGGTTTGCTACTGTGAACTCTGTAGTTTCAAGAGTCGTGTTCATTGCTGGGTATAATCTTCACCCACCTTCCAAAGGGAAGCATCTCAAAATCAACCTCAAGATTCTCAGTCCTTTCTGTGTAGAACTCACCCGCGTGCTCCTCCCATATGCTTGGATCCCTTCCCTTCCCTCCATGTGTTAACTAAAGCGCTTGTTCTAGGAAAGACGTTATAACCACCTATTTGGTAATGCCTTATGTTTTCATGTGGGATCAAGAGTGGCACAGGTGGGTGAATTCTTAGGTTATTGTAACGTGGATATATCATGAGGTGATTCACTATCACACTTACTAGTTACATAGCTCATTAATGATAAGACAAAAAAAGGAGACTCGTTTTGCCGGTGGGGTTGGTAGTAATTATTTAGTAGTAATTGTTTTTAACGAGGTTTTATTTTAGGTTTATCCTCTTAATGGTAAAAATATATAAAAGAAAAAAACTATCAAGATGCTAGAATACTCAAAACCAGATAAAGGAGCTCACCCAGAAAACACCCCACGACACCGCAAGACCTAATAAGTAATAAAGGACAGTAAAAATCAACCACATGATCTAGACTCAAAGCAGCGCATCTCAACTAAAAAAATGAACACCTGAAATAGAGCCGGGCTAAATAACACCTCATAAGCACCCTGTTAAGCAAACAGCTCCACAAACTACATATTCATGCGCCATTTGATGTCGTAATATATATAAATATATGAACAGTAGGTAATTTATACATGCATGATATATTGATATGGACTCAATGAGTGGAGACTAGAACAAGCTAAAAAGTGAACTCAATCTAATCAACAAGGAAATGAAGGTTTGAGAAAATTATCAGAGTGCCCATATGGATACGTTGGTAACATCTATTCATATATTATACCTTACGTGTTCATGAATTATTTGGCTCATTATAGAGGCTTAGCATTGAACCAATACTATTAACGAATATAGTCTCGACCCCACCTGGTAGTAATGTACATTTTATAAATATAAAAGTGATTATTAGACCCGTTTACGGTGAAACTTGGACAAACTCGATCGATACTTATAAACTGGGGCAATCATAACAGATTTAATAATCAATACTTAACTTACACAAATATTCCTGAGTTTATAAACATTTAGGATTCTCATTCGCACATCACACACAAAAGAGAAACATTCAACTAGAATTAAACATATTTATTCTTTTGAAAGGATAAATTATTATCGCCTTGCCAATTGTGCTTTTTGGGAAACGAGGCAAAGAGGTGTTTTTGCCTATAAGCAATAAGCGTCCTCTTCATTATCAATCTTGGTTCTTCACCCCATGCCATTCCAGTTGAATAAGCGAAAGAAGTTTCACGATCATAAGTTCGACAGGTCGAAATGCCCTTGGTTTTAAATTGCGTTTCGGATCCGTTGCGATTATGGTCAAATTACCGATGATTTCGCGGTATGTTGCCGAGCACAATCACGGAACGCGCATGCGCTAATTTTAAATATAATAGTACACACTATTATTACTTAAGTCTATAATTACAAGTAAATGCTTAAACGTTTGACAATCAAGCCACCTACATCTTGATATACTTAAAGCTATAAATTGGTTTAAATTAGTTACTTAATATCCTAAACGGTGCAGCGATTACTAATAAACCAAAAATAAACTAAAGTAACTATAAGTTAAAGATATTGAGAGTTTTAAGGATATTACATAACAAAAAAGCTATCAAAAAGCGGGTATCTTTTCTCTATATCTTTAGGTAAGAAGTATCAAACTAATAGTTAATTGGCTGATGTAGGGTTTCAGTATTTATAAACCAATGTTATTCCATAAGAATGGATTGACGTATGGGTTATTTATGACCAATTGCATCAAATAATTGAGGACAAAATGGGTTATTTAAAAAGGCCTCTATGGGCTTTTGAAAAATAGGCCCAAGTCTATTTCTTGAAATTTATAGATAAATGGCCCAAAATCCTAATTGCGACGTTTTCAGCGAGCATCACACTAGTAACGACTTGATGCGTTCGCAATTGGTATCGCATCCTGGAACAACCTCGCTATCATGTTTCCTGTTGCGTTTTTTCCATGCGTCATCTGGATGCAGTGATGCGAACGCAACGATGCGCGCAAATTTTAAACCAAGGAAATGCCTTAGTTATACCCCGGGCACGCTCTTCTGCCCCCTCCAAAAGGTACCATTTCTCAAAGTTTTCTATGAAATCAACCTCAAATTTCAAACGGTCAGGCCAAAAACTCGGTAGTTTCTCTTTCCAGATTTGTGAATCCTTCCTATGCCCCCACACATTGACCAGGATTTTTCCCGGGTGAAGACGTCGTGTCCAATTTGACAATGGCTTACACATTCCCGGATGATTCAAAATGTAGGGAGGGTGAGCTGCAATCTTAGTTTCTCCTTTTAATCTCATTTTCAAGTATTGTTCATCTTGGCAATATCTAAATCCTGTACTTTGATTTTTCCATCTTATGCAACTTCGAATTTCATTTTGCAAACTTTCCATTCTTCTTGGATTCTTAACAATCTCGGACATTGCCACACAAGGTTGATGGTAGTTGTGTCATTGCTCCGTTTAAGGAATTCTGCCATGTTTCAATTTATTAGAAGCAATGTTTTCAAGATCGGGATTCCTACTAGTATCGTTTTTGTCTTTGGCAAATCGAGATCGTAAGCTCGGATCTGGATCGTTTAAGATCCTAACAATAATGTCTTGCTTAATTTTCTTTGGAATATATATTCAAATCCTACAAATTGTTATATATCATATCACCAAAATTATATGAATGTTTCATTAAATGTTGTCATAAAATTATAATTATGAAATGTTTTAAGAAGATTAATGTCTGTTTTTTTAATTCTACGAACACGGACCCATAAAATTGTAGTTTTTTTATTAGTGGTTCATGAAAAGTAAGATTCAGATCGTAGTAGATCTTAAGATTTCTATGGTCAAGATCGGGGATCTTATAAGATCTTAAGCATGCAAAGATACTATGTAGGATCTAGATCGTTTTTTGCTTTGCAAGTATCGTAAAATCGTAAGATCCCTAAGATTAGGATCGGGATCTAACAACCATGATTACAAGAGGTATATCTCACATCAACAAAATTTTTCACAAAATCATCAAGTCTATACAAATACATCTGACTTTATTTTCTGGAAAGCAAAACTAAAAAAATAACAGATAATGGTTTGAAAACGAGATATCTAAATATCTAATCCCGCGCATGGGTCCATATACATTTAACTAGCCTCAAGGCCCGCCCAATGGGCGGCTAGCTTCAAAAATTATTTAAAAGATAAGTGAAATAGAATGAAAAAATGAAAAACTTCTAATAAACATAACAAAAGTACATTGATGTTAAAATGAAAAAATGTCAAATTCATAATAAACATAACAAAAGTACATAAACTTATAATCTATGAAAAACTTCTTTATATACAACGTTCTTCAAGATAGAAGTAGTAAAATAGTTGTTAAGATAACGTTAAACTTATATATATAATGTTAACACTTGAAATACGTTCAAGTTATAATGTTAACAATTAGAAATAAGTTTAAGTGAGTCATAATCGTAAAAGAAAATTGATAATGAAAAGGGAAGAAAAGCAAAGCAATGCATGGCAAACAAAAGATACTGAAATTTACATCCTAATCTCTACTGTATCGTAAAGTAATGTATATAGACGATTTAACCGCGTACTTTATTGATTGTCAAAATGTGTCACTTTTTTAAACACAAACAATGACTAATGAAAGTTCTAAGAGACTATACATGTCGGTCACATTTAATAAACCCATGCTATCAAGAACCTTGTGGGTTTGGAGGTTTGGAGGTTTGGGCGAGCTCCAGTACTATGTTGTTCATCCTGATAAAGACATGAAAAACAACTCCTGTTAAAACAAACTCAGTAAACTAACACATACAACAGTTCGTTAAGAGCATAAATAATTTTGTAACAATATAGATCAGGCCACAAGCAAGGACCACGTATCCTGCTATGTCTATGAAAAGAATAAGTGCATGCTGCTCCACGTAGATATCTAAATAAGCTTTTGTCAAAACAATGCTGAAATAATATAAAACCACATAAGGACTCCTTCACCTCCCTAATCAACATCCCTTTTCAACTTGAACAACTACTCAGTAAGCTAAGTAAACATGTGAACACCATGTGCGAATATCATAATAAAAAGTAAAATATTTATGGATTTTAGAAATCACCAGAAGTTGAAAATCAGTTATAACCTATGCAAAAACTAATAGTTTATGTGTCAGTTACTACCGTAACGAAACATAATACATAACAAATAATCATGTGTTTGAGTACAAATGCAGATAGCAATCTTTAAACACTATTATAAGCTTATCGCTTCCAGAATCCCATGACCCAAAAAAATCAGTTATGTTCCTTCCTATTTTTTTATCGCATTCATTGTCCTACATCTTGTCGGTGTGTAAAATATTAAAAGGATCTATATTTAAGAATTTCCTATACATAATCCTTTCCACTATCAACTGTATCAAACAATGATTCTTGTTATTGTACCTCTAGAGCGAGCTGCGCATAGCCCATCATATAAACATAGACATATTCTGTCTTGCCTACAATAATAAGAGAACAATTGCAGTTTTGTTATTTCGTAAAGTTGGTCAAGTGAAATAATGATTTTTACATACACATTGGACTTTGGATGGAAACAAAATAAAGAAACAGGTAAACGGAGAAGGATCCTTATACAATTTGGATTTTGAACGAAAATAATAGACTTTAGGATCCCTAATATGCAAGGTTTATTATTTGTGTGGGTGACTTTGGGTTGAGTTGGCATCCAAAGTATAGGCACGTATTAATGACTGCACAAAAACAATTTAAAAGCAACTCCAAAAACCAATTTAATGTGCTTTAACAATCACTATGACATGAAACTTTTTAATTAACACTCACTTGACATGAAACTTTTTAGCAAGTACCCAGTCTTGGAGTTATAGGCACATATTAATTGTCATTTTCAGGCTTGAGTTTGTTGATCCTTTTTGTAGCTCCCCACTCGCAAGATCCTATATATTTTGATAAGCACAATCTATAAATTGTTATTATATTTTAAACAGGAACATTATTATTCTTAGGTAACTGATCAAAGCTTGTATTGTTAAAGAAAAGAGCTAAAAAGGAAAATGGCAATCACCTGGTTGTCAAATGCTGCGTCGGGGAGTATCCTGTTTATTATTTGTAAAATGATGCAACCTTGAGTTTGTTGATCCTTTTTGCGGCTCTCCAACAAAATTGTAGTTTATTACCCACAACTTGGTAAAATCCCATTTTTGACTAAAACACATCATATGTAGTTTATTACTCACAACTTGGTAAAATCCCTACAAAAGAGATTGATATATTTACCTTAACTTGGTAAAATCCCCACAACTTGATAAGATCAGATAATTCTCCAAGGATCCAACCAGCAGTTCCATCCCCTCCCGCGACCTGATAAACGCAACATGTTTCAAAATTGATCCTAACAATTAAACAACCAGCACATAATAAAAAGGTGAGACAAAAAAAACTTACTATAATTCTTAATTTCATCTGGATTTCAGGGGCTAACAAATCCCAGCAAGCTTAAGTTTCTCAAAATTCCAAACTAACATAACACCTCATCAGGAGCATCTTCACTTAAACCAAAAACCTGAAACACCAACCATTCAAAATCAGCTATTCAGATCTAAGTCTACCTTTGTCAATATTTAGTCCAATTTAGAAAATATAGAATACCTCATTTTTGTATTGTAGTTTTTCCTCTCGAAAGCATCTTACGCAACAAAATTATTGCATCAGGATTTACCTCCACGCATTCAGCCTTTAGAAACTCCTCGAGACTACTCACCTGGCATCACAAATTCACCCTCCACGCATCAGGATTTACCTCCAGGCATTCAGCCTTATACTAAACATCATATTTAAAATTAGGACATATTGTAACATAATTAAAGACTAAAACATAAAAAAGTAATTTAATCTGCTATTTGGACACGATTGCAATAAGTCAAGAGCATATCAAACTAAACTTTAAAAAAAATCCATTAACAAAAGATTATATACCCGATTATGTTATACCAACAATCAAAACAAAAGAAAAGAAAAAAGTACCTTCATGAACATGGAGAAAAACGTCTATTTAAATCATTAGTGACAACTCATATCGAGTTCTTCAGGTGATTAATCAGGCTATTTGTTTTGATTTGGTTAATCATTGGATGTTTTTGTTATGGAATGAATCTTGTTTTGACCTTTTTATTTATCAAGTTCGTTTTGGTTTTGTGAATCAGATAATCTTTCAATCATCAAAGATCAGTACTTAATCGGATCTTTAATGATGGAAAGGCTATTGGATTCAGGCGGCTGGTTTGTATGGATGATTTTGGGTTAATGAATCCGAATGGTGTGTGAAGGTGGAGGTTATTTGATAAGAATAACCTAAAAGAATAGTATGTCAAAGATTTAGGCGGGGTATATGGTGAAGGTTTTGATCCGACGGTTCTTAAAAATCCATAAAGCCACGTGTTTTATGTTTAAGGGTTTTGGGGCAAGATGATATTTGACAAACCCTCTTTTATATAGATAGTAGATACTGTAACTACGAAATAGTCTTAATTATAACATCATTTTTTAACAAAAAATGCTAACAACGATAAGAAAAATGATTTATTAAGTAGCAAATATAAAGTTTAATGGTTTATTTGTTATATTACAAAACTTATAAGGTGTCAAAATATAAAGTTAATAGAGTTGAAAGACTATTTTGTATGTTAAGTAAAGTTCGTGGGGTTTTGTGGCATTCTTTATGAAATGTAAATTACTTTTAAGTTTTAACAATATTAAATGTTATATGTTAATTATGTGCTCAACTCTTATTTTTTTTCTATTTAATATACTTTACTAACTTCTAAGTTTTCCTATTGTGTATATCACTAAGAAGGTCAGATGCATGGCATGATTTCACGATTTTATGAACATTACCCTTTTAATACTACTACTAGTAACGTAAAATCAAATAACTTTAAAAACTACGTACCATTAAGAGTGCCTTTGTTTCATCACATGTCAGCCGAGAAATACACTCATCAACTAAATCTTTTTCATCATCACTTGTTTTTGTTGCATCAGGCTCAAGATGTTCATCAATAACCATTTGAAGGGCGCCTTCAAGATCAGTAAAACACTTCTCCAATCTCCGATTCCACCCTAGTAATACATCGATTATCCACCCGAATGTTGGAAAATAATCTGAAAATGAACCACTAAGCATAACCACGGTTTCATCAGCTATTTCTTTTAATGTTCTACCGTCAAAGATCTTATGTGCATAGCTCTTACCTAATGTAACCTTACATACAGCATTGTTTACTATACTTAAAAGAATATCGTCTAGGTTTAACTTTTGTGCTCAAGGGTGGTAATGAGAGTGAACGAATCAGACCCTCCATCTCATTCTCTATTTCGTTCTTAAACAATCTAGTTCTCTTAGCACCCAAGAACTCGGATACCATAAACTTGCACATGTCCTTTGAATGATCATCGTGAGGAGAGAAGGCAACATCCATGTAATTGAACGTTATACGTTTGGCACCCTTCGACTGTGGACGTGAACACATCACACTATCATGAGTTTTTAACACTTGCCTAGCCATTTCACTAGAGGAAATGACGAGATATGGCTGGCTACCAAAATGAAGAAGCATAGCTGGGCCGTATTTCCGGGAGAGTTTCCATAGGGTTTAATGCATCTCGCCTTTACCAAACACTTGATGAAGGTTCCCTATGACGGGAAGCCTTGGAGGGCTCGGGGGAAGCTTATGGCCAGCCATGAATGATCTCTTCCATCTCATAGTGTATATGAAGATGAAGGGGAAGGTGATGACTAATGCGGTTGAAAGAAACCATGGAGGGAAGAATGTCAAGATATCCATGGAGGTTTTTCTCAAAGTTGTGTACTTTGTGTTTGTGTGTGATGGTATGTCCTCCATTTATAGTGGAAATGAAGTTGAAAATATCTAATCTAATCAGAATTCTAAAACACAACATATAACTTTCTAACAATTTTATAAAAATATTGTCAATAATCAATAATATAATAATCTATATCTATCTATCTATACTCACTACAAAATAAAAGTCATTTACTTACTAAAGGTTTTTGCTTAAAACAGTCACCTAAACCATTTGTAACCTTTGGTGACTAATTCTTATTAAAGATAAAAGTAAGCAAAAAAGTTATGTATTTTTAAAAAAGAAAGTCGGGTTATATAATTTTTCTAATGACCCTTTTGCTTACTAAATATAGTGTAAGAATAGACTTTTAGTGATCCCTTTATTACTTACTCTTTTCTCATTTCTAATTAGCTACAGTATTTTGTTAACTCCCACTGAAGAGAAGGCAAATTAGTCACTTATATTTCAATAGAGATGTATATCAGCATGTTATCCCACTCATAACCCCACCATGCTCTTCTTCTATGCTCTGTTTTACGATGGCCAATACCACCGGGCACCAGCTTTAGTACTCACTCATCACCATTATGTAGTATCCCTTCTCCATAGCTCCACCAAGTAAGTAACCCCCACTTTCGGACGCTTCAAAATAAATAGACAAAAAAATAATTAACTTACTTAAAACATAAACCGACATCACAACAAGATTGTTTGTCTATCCATGAAAAAAAAACTTACTCAAAATATCTATTACTAATAATGCAAGAAAGTTGGATGGAAAAAACCTACTTACAACTTTACAAGCTCAAGATCTGAAGCTAAAGCTCAAGCTTTAACGACACCATCACCTTTGATGGAGCACTAATAGTGAACAACATCATTAGGCATCTCATAACACATATAAATAAAAGTAAAACATCATTATTTTTACATGAGGCACCGTATATGATGAAGAGGATGAGAGAAATGGTTAAAAAGACGCCTTGAAGGACATGATTGAGAATAAAAGAAATGTGGAATGGGCTCTCTTTTGTGTCTCATCTTAACCAAAGGAATGGAAAGGTAATAGTAGCTAACTATTTGGAGCACATGTGTCAATTTTTGGTATATGTTAACATCAGTAAGTTTGTAAAGTTATAACTTAGGTCAACTATATATTTTAAGAATGAAAGTCTATCATCTTTTAAGCACAATCCTATTATGACTTCTAAATCAAATCATTTCTGAACTAGCAGGGTACCCACGTGACGCTGCGGCGGGTACCATGTAATCAAAAGTTTTGGCGAACAATATTTTTTGATTACATCTTTTTTCATATTAACGACTTTACGCATGATGAAAATTTCAGGGAATAACTTTATCGCACACAATTTCATATTAAAATGTCAAGTACATGTGAGCATTGAAAGCTATTTCTAATGAAAACCAATGTTTTGAAAACCGGGTTTTGAATCGACCCGGTCGAGTCACCGGGTTACCGGTTCAACCGGTTGGACCGCCGGGTCAACCCGGTTTTCCAATATATATATATATATATATAGTAGCTAACTATTTAGAGCACATGTGTTAATTTTTGGTGCTTTCACAGTAAAACGAGGGGTTCTTTGTATAATATAAGTAGATATGAAAATAATTAAATACATTATATGTTAACATCGGTAAGTTTGTAAAGTTATAACTTAGGTCAACTACATATTTTAAGAATGAAAGTCTATCGTCTTTTAAGCACAATCCTATTATGACTTCTAAATCAAATCATTTCTGAACTAGTTGGGTACCCGCGTGATGCGGCGGCGGGTACCATATAATCAAAATTTTGGTGAACAATATTTTTTGATTACATTTTTTTTCGTATTAACAACTTTACGCATGATGAAAATTTTAAGGAATAACTTTATCGCACACAATTTCATATTAAAATGTCAAGTACATGTGAGCATTGAAAGCTATCTCTAATGAAAACGGTAGTGAGCAATGAAGTAGACCAAATTCTGAACTCATATCTTATTTGTAGGTAAAAAAATCATACTGGGACAATATATTTCATGTTAAAATTGTTGTGATGTGCTGTGATTTATTGGTTCGTAATTATGAGCAAAAGATTATAAGAATGTTTTATTTCTTGTTTGTGTGGTACATAGTGCCCATTTTGAATATTAATTTTTGTAATTTGCAAGAACTTGAATGGAGTAGCAGTTTGTGAATTATATCTTTCAAAAAAGTGACTTAAACGAAAACGTTTGTAAATAATATCTTTGAAAAGAAAAAAATCAAGTTTTTGCATTTTTAGTTTTTAATTCCGATAATGATATCATTGACGAAACACCGAATTAGAAAATTCACTTGTCCAAATATCACTTTGTTATTAATTTTTGAACTTCAATGGCATAAAGTTTAATTATTTTTAAACATGCTTTGATTAAATTAGTAGTAGGATGATCATAATGACAACATTCAATTAAAATTTTGAAATCGACGTGCTATATTAACTTGTACAATGTGCATATAAGTGTGTATTACACAAATTTAAGAAATTTTTGTAATTAATAGAAGAGAGGTACCATAAGCTTTATAAGTTGTTGTATTAGTTAGAATCAACTTTTGTGCATTTAAGAGTTGTATCATAACTTTTAAAATTTGTATTACTTAAATTTTGTATGCATCTAGAACCCATCCCAGTGCTTTTTTACTCTATATGTAGTATAGATTGTACAATGTGCATTAATCATTGTATTACTTATTTATTTGCATTGAATGAAGAAAAAGATGTTTGGTAGAATTTTATTTTTTGCATAAAATGTTGTACATCATGCATAACATTTTGTATTACTTAAAAAATTGCATTTAATGAAGAAAGATTGTCTAAAATGTTTTATATGTAGTATAGATATATATCACTAATTATTTGCTTAATTGATAATTCAAAATCAATTACGTGAACACATGGTGCATGTGTTATATAAAGTCTGTATATCAAATCTTCCATTTCATATCAAACCTTCACCTCTTCTTCATCATGACGAGATTTGGAAACGATATTCCCTGTGCTTTCCAAAGATATATGTGCCTTCCTATTAACAATTTGTATATTAACAGGTTACGAACAAAAAGATGCATTGTTACTTTGGTAGCACTCTCAACATACTCTACATGCTCATAAACCCGAACAATGAGTACAATATATCCCAAATAGGTACGTGCATCCTAATATATAGTGTCTTGGTGTTAACCAGTTTTTCTTGATCACAATAGGAAGAACAACGAGTACAATATATCCCGCATAGGTACGTATAGCACACATCGCTAAATGTTTACGTTTAAACAATGTGTTGTTTTTAATTTTATGATGACTCTTAATTAATCTTTTCCATACAACATGAAGCAGATCGACGTACATCTCGAATAAGCAAATACCACAAGCTTGGTATGTTTTCACCTTAAATAAACTTATTATATAATTTGGATGAAAAAATATATTCACACACTTTGGATTCTAAAAATCAGTTATACATGTGTATTATTAGGACTTTGCTTCGATGATTGACGATAATGTAACTTCTCCTAAAGAAAATTCAGCCCATCTGAATGAGGTTGTTGATTCAGCCCAGCAATCTATTCCTAAAGAAAATTCGTATGACCCCTTCAATATTTATGATATTCTAAACAAGGAGAATAAGGATGTCAATGCAGCTGCTACTAATTCGAGCATTCCATTCCCTCCAGGCTTCACACCTGACAAGCCCGATACTGATGTAGATGAACTAGTTGCACAGAAGGATCAGTTCCAACCAGATGTTAAATCAGTAGGAAGCAGCTCACATACTGTGGAGAGTGCAAACAATGTTGATGATCAATTTTCTACTGGGAGTATAGAAAACATACAGAAAAAGAAAGAAAGTGGTTCTATCTTGGAGATTTTGGAAGAGATGATATCGGTAGGTCAAACCATGGGTTTCTCGATGGAAGGTAGTATTAAAGAGCTTGGAGAGGATCATTGATCTTCAAGGTGCGATGACCCCGTCCGTGAATGTTTATCTCTAATATTCAAGGGCCTTGGTTCCAAGGCCAGAAGATTGGGATCAGGGAGTTATGTAACAACAAATAAGTTTCTTTTCTTTCTATTCAGAGACAAAGGTGAAAAAGTTGGACATGTAGATCAAGAGCCTTTGGGGTAATCCTAATTACGCTTGCTATTGTAGTCAAATCTCTCGGTAATTCGGGGGTCTTTTATGCGTTTGGATCCTAATCATTTAAAAAAAGGATACCATATATTTCGGATAACTTTATTGCTTTGTTTGGTAACTGGAGAGCTAACAACCTAGGCTGTTAATAGTGATTCCGTTTATGTCTTTTGTTCCCCGCCCCTCCCTCTTCTCAAGCGGTTTTCTTAAAAACACGTACACTTTGGTCATATTTATCTTCTCTTATAAATCGTTGGAAATGGAGGAGTGCTTTGTCTTGGAGATTTTACTGAGTCAGGCGTAGGCCGAACGATGGGTCTATTATCAATGTGTATGAGCGAGGGATTTACTCATTTCATTACGTCCGCTGGCTTGTTGAAGTTCAATTGGACGGGTTATAGTTACCTGGGCGCACCCCTCGGCATCTAAATGAGTAAGTTAGACCGTTTCTTAGTTTCAGAATGGTTTCTTTCTTTGTTCCCTATACTTCAGCATTGTGTTGATAGGCAAACCACAAATTTCTCGGATCACGGCCGATCCTTCTCCGGGAGTTTAACACAGATTATGGGGCTACCCCATTTCGTTTGTTTCACTCATGGTTTGATTTTCAAGGCTTTGATGATATGATTACTCAGACTTGGCTTTATATAATCTCAATGATAGTAATGCTATGGTTCGATTCAAAAAGAAACTCCAGGCTCTCAAAAAAGTGATTCGATTGTGGATTAGGAATTATAAGCGGAATCAGATGAATCGTACGACAGAGATTAAAATTAAGTTGAAAGATATTGACAAAATATTAGATCAACTTGGTGCTAATGATGATCTTCTTTCTGTTCGCTCAGAGCTCCTAAAACAGTATCATGATATCCACTCCGTGGAAACGCGTGAGTCTATCCAAAAGGCGAAAATTAAATGGGCGGTAGAAGGGGATGAAAACTCCAAGTTTTTTCATGGCATGATTAACAGAAAACGCGCCAACTTAGCGGTTAAAGGTGTCATGATTGATGGAGAATGGGTTGATGATCCTAGTGAAAGTGGAAGTTGAGTTTCGTGATTATTTTGCTTCTCGTTTCTGTGATCCTGTGAATCCGTCCATGGGGTCATCATTTTAATTTTCTAACGTCTTAATATTGTCAGTCGGGGGAGTTGAGGCTCCTATTTCTAGAGATGAGATTCGTAGGGCTGATTTGGGATTGGGTGAAATAAATCTCTGGGCCGGATGGTTTTACCTTTGATTCTTCGCAAATCTGGAATATGTTGGTACTGATCTTTGGCTTAGCTGTGAGTGGTTCTATCATCAGCTCTTTTCCTGTTGGATGTAAGTCTTCATTATTCGCCTCATCCGAAAAACATGAGATCCAGAAATCAGTTGGTGAGTACATGCCTATTAGTTTGATAGGGGAGTATCTATAAAATTGTTTACGAAGATTCTTTCCAATCGTCTTTCTAGGTCATCGCGATATTATTTCAAACGTACAAACAGCGTTTCTTCCTAACCGTTAAATTTTGGATGGCCCTTTTTATCATTAACGAGCTCCTTGCTCGATGCCATCATAAAAAACATAGTGCTATGGTTTTTAAGATCGACTTTGCTAAAGCGTATGATTCTATCCGGTGGGATTATTTGGGTGATGTTCTTAAATCGTTTGGGTTTGGTGTTAAGTGGTGTTCGTGGATTCGAGGTATCTTAAATTCTAGTATGGCTTTCATTCTTATTAATGGGAGTCCTACTAAAGAGTTTCAGTTTCATAGGGGCTTGAAACAAGGGGATCCGTTAGCTCCTTATTTATTTATTATTCTTATCATGGAGGTCTTTACACTTATTCTTCTTCGTGTTATCAGCAGGCAATTTTACAGGTATTAAGATTGACTCTTAACGGATCTTTCCCTTTGTTTATTGCCGGATGATGGGCAGTTTTTATCGGTGCATGGTGCGTGGTAATTTGACTGGTATCATGCACACTCTTCGTTGTTTCTTCTTATTATCCGGCCTCTCCATTAATTGAAGAAGTGAGGCAACTCCTGGTGTTGGTTACCGGAATCTCAGGTTTTTAGAGGCTGTACATTATTGGTTGTGCGGTTCTTCATACGGTTTAACTACTTGGAGATCTGGTAGGCGAAAACATGTTTTCGATTAGGGCATGGGACGAACCGTTAATTAAGCTAAGATGAGTCTATCTTCTTGGAAGCTCAAAACATTTCTATTGGAGGTCGTTCTTACTCTTCTCAAGTCGGTTCTCGGATCTTCCCCCTATTTATAATATGTCTCTCTTTAAGGTCCCTATGGCGGTTCTCAATCCATGACTCTATTGCGGAATTTTTTTCTTCAATGGTATTGGTTTGACTGGCGAGAAAAGATGTGGGGGTTATGTGGTCTATGGTTCTTGCGTCCAAAAGTCATGGAAGGTCTCGGAGTTCCAGTTTTTATGCTCTAAAATAGCGGCTTCTTTTTAAGTGGATTTGACGCTTTCTGTCTCGGCGATCAATCGATGTGGGCCCAGGTATTCATTGCTTTGACGGTCTCCAACACAAGTACTCTTTCTGCTCCTATTCTTTCGTTGTGGAGTTCTATTATTTTTAAATAATGTAACGCCCTTAAATCTCAAGGTTTGGACCTACAGCTCTATTGTAAAATTAGAGTTGGTAACGGGCTGTCTACAAGTTTCTGGCTCTGATCAATGGTTAGGTGATTCTGTCTTCGCGTTAAGCTATCCTCGTTCTATTTGCTCTCGAAAATCATAAAGGTCTTGTTCGGTGGCCGCTAAGATGCGCGCTCCTTTTGTTTCGTCTCTCCGTCGTGACGTCAGAGGTGGGGAAGAAACTCAAAGCTTTCTCGGATTTATGATCTTTCGATACAGAAAAAATGGTGCTTTCTAACCACGGGGGATCGTCGGTTCTGGGCCAATAATGGTGGCGGGTGTTTTCGTGTAAAAGATGTTCGTGGTTGCTTGACGATATGTCTTTCCTAAATCTGATGTTCCGTCTAGATGGGTCAAGCAGATCCCCATCAAAGGTTAATGTTTTGGCGTGGAAGATCTCTATGGATCGTCTTCCTACTCGGGTTAATTTGCATCGGCGTGGAGTTCAGGTTTCCCCTATTTCTTGTCCTATTTGTTGTGAGGCCCTCGAGAATCTCGATCATTTGCTGTTTTGTTGCGACTTGGCAAAAGATATTGCTCGGTCTATTTGTAATTGGTGGGGCTTGGCTTTGGACCCTGTGCTTCGTATCGATCTTGGTTATCTTGGTTTAATTTGGTTCAGCTTCAATCAAGTTCAAAACAAGTGCTGGAAGGAGTGTTTTACACTTCCTGGTGGAGTATCTGGTCATATAGAAACCATCTCCTCTTCTCTGATTCAAATCTTCGAAAAGATGGTATTTTTGAAGACATAGTTAGGCGTTCTTTTTCTTGGTATATTGCTAGGGGTAAAAACTCTATTAGTTGGGATAGTTGGATTCAACACCCTTTTTTAATTTCTTTGTAATTCTAGCTCCTTGCTAATTTTCTTTTAATAAAGTTGCCGTTCAAAAAAAAATGTAACTTCTCCTAATCTTTAAAATAGTAACGTAATCAGCCCTCCTGAAAATAGCTTATACAGGAAACGCAATAGTGATGAGGTCGCATTTGATTAATCATGCATCTACTTCCGAAAGATAAGAAGCTTTTGGGTCCCAAGATTGAAAGGAGTTACTGCCCGGTGATACACTAATCAAGGTTGCGAAGTTTTAATTTGCTTCATTATGTTTGCACTATTTTGTTGGTGCCGGTTTAATTTATAGCAATGTTGGATCAGGTGGTTATCACCCTTGCCTCTGGAGACAGAGGTCAAGGCTTCGATCATCACTCTTTGCATGGTCGGAGGTCCTTTTCTACATTTGGTAGAATCAGAAGCAGCCTCTCTACCTTAGGTAGATGTATGACTCTCTACATCTCAACATCTCCCATATACCGTGAAAGATGGTATTAAGACCCATAACCCGTGGAAGACGGTATTGGATGTTACCTTACCTTTTTTTCTTTTGGTGTCGGTTTAAACTTTGTTCTAATAAGTTTAGATAGTTATACTATCTCGACATCCATACATATTTCTGTTGCACTTACATTGTTGAGACATAGTTGGTTTGACGTGTTTGAATAAAAAAATTCGTTTATGTATATCGTTTATTTAAAAGTAGGTTTCTTTAAGATTACGAAAAATATGATACATTCTTCCTTGACGATATTTTATTAAAGAAATGATAGTCTCGTACTATTAATTCCTATTTTTATTAACGTTAACGAGGTCTGCCAATAAAGAAGCAAATTAATGTATAAATTTGTTTGGTTTATCTTGAACGGTTTTCTACTCATTCAATCAAATTTAGCCTGAACACACTTCATAGCAACATTGTTTTCATTAAACAAAACATATTACACTTTTGAAGAACAACTTGTTGGAAAATTTTAGTGAAAAATGTGTTTTCACTAATTTTGGACATAGACAATTATTAGTAAATATAATTATTAAGTGTAAGGCTTTGTAACAAGCCATTATATGTCCAAAAATGAAGTTAGTGTGAATGAGATATCGAGTCTCGAAGAAGGGTAATTGGAATGGAGAAAATTGGTTAAATTGAGTAATAACAGCTAATTAATGTGTCTTTGACTGACAATTAAATTGGGTGTTATTATTTGCAAATTAATGTGTCATTGACTGACAATTAAATTGGATGTTATGATTTGCAAATTAATGAGTCATTGACTATTATTTTAATTGGCTGATTTGCAAGATTAATGAGTCATTGATTGACAATTAATTGGCTGATTATGATTGGCAAATTAATGAGGATTAACCAGCATTGATTGCACCATATGCATATGGATGTGTATAAATAGATGACAATCTCAACCATTCCAAAACACCGGAGAAACACACAAGAGAGAATAACTCCATTAATAAGTTTTCCTGCAATCTTTTCGATCAGAAGCACTCAAGTTTCCGTGATTTTTCAGGCAAGTATGTCAGGTCCGGCTGTACAACAGCTTTGAACGTTGTACCCTGGGAAACAGACGGCGAATCTGTTTTAAGGGAAGCGTGTCCAACACGTGCCTCGTTCCATGACCTTTTACTGATTTATTTATTTATCATTCATAGTGTCTGTCTTCTGCTTCTACCCCATTCTGTCTGTTATATTTTATGTTATTTATTTATGTTAATTATTTGTTAATTATAATCTGATTTTGTTATAATAAAAAGTGTACATGTTTCCCTAAAGAAAAACGTTTTGATTTTGATGTTGCTTAATTGGATTGACGATAATCTTCTCAAGCTTTTTTTTCCTCGTTTGTTTGCTCTTGAAGAGAATAAAGACATATCGGTTGTTGATAAGATGAATACGTCTATCTCCTCTTTTTTTCGTCGTCATGTCCGAGGAGGTGTAGAGTCACAACAACTTGATCAGCTTTCGTTATTACTTGATACGGTTATTTTATCTAATATGGATGACAAATGGTTTTGGGACTTAAATGGCGATGGTGTTTTTCAAGTCAAGGATGTTCGATCTATGTTAGATGAGGCTTTTCTCCCTAAAATGGAAGTTCCTACTCGATGGATTAAAAGTATTCCGATTAAGGTAAACGTTTTTGCTTGGAAACTTTATCTCGATCGTTTACCTACTAGATCGAATTTGTCTCGTAGGAATGTCTCGCTTCCGTCTTTGGCTTGTCCTCTTTGTGATCACGTGCTCGAGGATTCGTCCCATTTATTCTTCGGTTGCTCTGTGGCGAAAGATATTCAGAAGTTAATTTGTAGATGGTGGAATTTGGATGTTCATCCTTATGAGTCGTACGAAGATTGGCTCTCTTGGTTCAAATCTATCCGTTTAGGTTCTAAGACGAAAGAGGTGTTGGAAGGCGTGTTTTACGTTTCTTGGTGGAGCCTTTGGAACTTCAGGAACCAATTCCTTTTTGCGTCTCCTATTCCCCGAAAGGATGCTATTTTCGACAATATTGTTTTACGCTCTTTTTATTGGTGTGTAGCTAGATGTAATAGAACTTTGAATTGGGTTAGTTGGCTTCAACACCCTTTTTTGATTCCTTTGTAATTTTCTAGCTCCTTGCTAGTGGTTCTAATAAAGTCGCCGTTCAAAAAAAAAACTATATATGATAAATAACATCTTGTTTTTATAACTTATAACGCATGCATTCTTTGACGTGCTCACTTTTAACAAACAAAATACTTCTTCCTTAAAAAGGTTGATTAAGCTTTATAGAGGTTTTAGCTACTTCAAATTATCATTCAATCTTCTCGATACACTGTGTTTCTTTTAGTATTTAAACTTCAACAAGTCGTCTCTTTATGTTTATTTACACAGGTTAACTTCTATGTAAAGTCTTCTATAAATATCATTAGCAATACCGTATCATGGATGTTTTCAAGAGTATAAATGAAACTTTTTTATGTAGTGAATAGCTATTTTAGGAAAGTTTCCTTTTCTATTGCCGGCGGAGCTAAGAGAAAAAACATTACATGAAACTCAATCTTAGCCTTCAAAATGTTTTCCATATTAAATCTCAGCCATTGAAAATAAAAGATGCCTATTTTGTAGCTATTAACCACAATTCTGAAAGTTTCTCATACAAAATAAAGCACATGTTGATATTCGAAAAGTGATGCCTATCATTTCTTAACAAACTGTCAACTTTTATATGAGTATAATTTGTAGCTGAGTTTACTTATTTACATGTAAAAGTGATATAAAAGTACATATCTACATGTGAACTACAAGTCAAACCATCTTTTATATTGGCAGGAAGTTGTTTCGTTGCATTTGGATTATGGCATTTTATTTCCTTATCTATAATTTAGTATTCATTAGCTTTTGATAACATTTGTTAAGAGAAGTGGTTAGATAGAACATAAAACTAAGTATTATTAAAACTACAACTGGTGCGTGATAAGATTTTGCCAAACAGTAAACCAAACTATATTAGAACATTACGAATACCAACTGGGGGGTGTGTGGGTGTTGGTTTAGGGGGTGGGGAGCCCCCCCCCCCCCCCCCCCCCCCCCCCCCCCCCCCCCCCCCCCCCCCCCCCCCCCCCCCCCCCCCCCCCTCCCCCCTGGGGGTGTGATTAGGTGCGAATTAAAAAGGCCTGAATTTGATTTTTCTCTATTAACAGCGGATAGAAAGACCAAATGTTAACTAAGCATAAGAAAACCATGAGAAAAAAGATAGCATGTTCCCATTACTCAGAAGAAAAAGAATTAGCATTTTGTGAGCTACTAGTATTACATTCAAATTACCAGCTCCAGCAAAAAATCTGGTTTACGTCAAACTGAAAGGGGCGTGTTACATCTGGTGTTACACAAGTGTCTGGGGTTTGGATTGTTGGTATAAATGGGCGCAAAAAAAAATAGGAGAATGGTTGCTGCCTATCATATGCAGGGTGAGAGGTATCAAAACTACTGGATTACAAGTTGTTGCTGATTGCCATTATTTTTTGTTTAATAATGCTCTTATAGTTGTTCTGTGTGACTTACTATGGTATGGATGTTTGGCATGGGCGTAGAATGGATCATTCTTATATGTTCTTCTAATTCAAGTATTCCATAAGGGAATGTCCTATGTCAAACGTTGTGAAGTGAAAGATGTAACCTCATTCTGCTATTACACTTTGAATCAGAATCCTTAATTGGAGATTCAACCACGTCATCTGTCCCCCAAACTGTAAATCGTGATGTCAGGATTGTTAAAATTGGTCGATTCAGGTTATCTGTTCTTTAACTCTTTGTTGCACAGTTTGATACTATGGGTCAGGTTTGTACCCATTTTCATAATAGCCATTTTGATAATAAAAAAACGTAATGTCTGATCAATGGCCGGGCACATTTTTTTTACGTTGTTTGCATTAGTATATAAGTATTTAAATATTCTTCAAGAAATAAAAATGATAGTTTGTATAGTTGAAGCATACACTTCATTCTCAAGAATTGTTTCATCATTTCCTGGTCAAATTCAAAGAGCGTGGAAACTGACCCATTTCCTGGTTAGAAACTGACTCATAACGGGTCGAACTATGACTCAAGTGTATTGTATTTCATATACATTACAACCTGTTACGGGATTTTGTATAAGTAATACCAATGTACTATATTTCACAAACCCTTTAGAACTAATTTTTAGAGAAAAACCTGTTAAAGCTCAACTATTATTACAGTCCATAGTAGACAATCACTTTCCAACAAAAAAGGCTTAGCTAACAAGTATTATTACATTACATACAACATACTAGACAATCAGTTCATGTATTTCAGTGGCTTATATTTCAATACTAGATAACATATAGCAATAACACATTAAGTCAAATATAGATCTTAGGTAAAAAATGGGCTTAGCTATACTAATGACATTTCTATTGTAACATATTTTAAGCGTTGAAAACTAATACAGGGATGTGAAACTCAACATTTTATTGTGGGGGAAGATGGCTTTGATATACGACGATAGCTTGATCGATTCTATGAAACACACCAATATTGTGGTCGTCTTGACGTGTTGCAAAGTGGCACCGTATGGAGGTTTGCATTTTCAGTATACATACATACTATTCAGCTATTAGTGTTTAAATAGTCTTATATTCAACCGTATACTTATTTTGTAAAATCTTAGGTGCACCTCAACTGACGACGACTGTGTCAACGCAATTCCATTTGAACCTTTCGATCGTTGAGGCCTTTGTTTATACAAACATGTGATATTTAACGTGCGTCAATTGTGTAATTTTAATATTTTTTCATACTCCTTATCACTTTAAAGTTGTCATTTTATAGGCCTATTCATCCAGTCATCTTTACATCTCCGTATCTTAAGACTGAGGAGTTCAAAGTAACACCTATTGAAGAAATTTATAAGCGCCTAACTAATGGCGTTGATGTGGTAATTTACTTACTGCTATTCATATGGATTATGTCTATGGTCTATGCTCTTAATACTCCTAACAATTTTGGTTTGTTCTTATTAGGGAACAAAGTTCATTGTATATGGAATGGTAACGGGTATCGACTTGAATTATGAATGGAAATACATACAATGTACCATTGTTTTGTCTAATGAATATATGTTGTTTATGTGAAACTGTTTTGGGTTAGCGTAAAGAAAAATGATTATTTTTTACGCGTAAACCGTGCAACGCACGGGTATTACACTAGTTTTTTTTTTTAACGGCAAAGATGGAATATATATGCACTAGTTAACTTGGTTAAAAGTTCGACTAAAAAAATTATATATATGCAAAATTGACTAAATCAAGAAAATACATACCAAAAAGCTTAGCTGATGAAAATGGTTTTGTAGCAAAAGAAAAAGTCAATTTTCTTTATGTTATGATATTGACATCTTCAAAATTTTGCCACTCTATAAAGGTTTCTTTCGACTAACTCACATTTGCTTGAAATAACAATTCTTATAACAAATCATGTATCCTTTAGATGAAAATCACACCCTGGGACAAACGTCATGGAGTAGTGGTTTCATTCTTTATATATTTCGCTATGATCCACAAAAGCGAGGTACAATATGTGGGGCAAGCGGGTGTATATGCTATACCCTATTTTCACACATGACCAACTATGTTTTTGTGTCTGGTAAATAACTAGAAAAAGACGAGAGTTGAGGGGTGAAAGTCGAATGAAATTGACGAATAACCAACTGATGAAATCTTGGTTCGTTTATTCTTTTATCCATTCATTCATTTTTGTTATTTTATTCTAAAATAGCTTACAAAGTTGCAACTAAAAATCATATCAATAGTTTTTTTTTCTTTTTATGATTTTGCTAAACAAAGCTCACTGGATAATTGTTAAACCAAATTAAATAACTTATTATTTCCATTATTTCTCTTACCTCACAAAATATATGTATTCTCACAAAAAACACACACAGTTAAAAAAAATGTATTTGTTACAGTTCTCTTTTTTTTCTCGTAACTTTTTAGGTAGAATAACAGTTTCAGCCCTTATTAAAATATTAATTAGCTAATTCTAAAAAACTTTTTTAACAGTTATAATAATAATTTCAAATAAGAGTAATATGAGTTAACTTGATCTTATATCTTTTTAATAGTGGATAATTAAATTGGGACATACTAAAAAAACGTGAACTATTATTTTAAAACGCAAGAGTATAAATTTAATACATAATAAATAAACATACAAATTAACCTATAATACAATTCTCAAATGTTTGACTATCATTTGACCGCAATGCTACAGTGCTGGGCCAAAAAAAGCCCAAAAACTTTGGCCCGGCCCAATTAGTTTTTTTTTTTTTAATTGTTGGCACTCAATACGGAGGACAAAAATGTTACAAAGAGTACCTGACGCATTGACATAAAAAAATACCCGCGGTAACATTTCCGAATTGACTTAAACAGTGTCATTTTACACCATGAGACTAAAAAAATAAATTCGCAAAAAAAAATAAAAAATAAAAAAAATAAAATTTTACATTTTAGATTTAAAACGACGTAGTTTTTGACCTATGTGACTATTCATTTTAAGAACTGTAGCACTGCTACAGTGCTGGGCCCAAAAAAAGCCCAAAAAATTTGGCCCGACCCAATTATTATTATTATTATTTTTAAATTGTTGGCACAAAATAAGGAGGAAAAAAATGTTACAAAAGTACCGACGCATTGACATAAAAAAATACCCGCGGTAACATTTCCGAATTGACTTAAACAGTGTCATTTTACACCATGAGACAAAAAAAAAATTTCGCAAAAAAAAAAAATAAAATTAACGCGACGCAACACGTGTAAAACAATAAAAAAACTACTAACACAAATAAAGAGATTAAAACGACGCGTTTTTACACTACTATCACTATTCATTTTAAGTTAGCCAAACATTTGGGCCGGCCCAATTAGTTTTTTTTTTAAAATTGTTGGCACAAAATAGGGAGGAAAAAAATGTTATAAAAGTACCGACGCATTCAGAATAAAAAAGTAACATTTTCGAATTGACTTTAACACAGTGTAATTTACACCATGAGACCAAAAAAAAAATTTCGCAAAAAAAAATAAAATAAAATAAAATAAAATTTTAACGCGACGCAACAACGCGTAAGACCATAAAAAAAACTACTAAACACGATACTGAAAAAGTAAACCCGTACTATTAAATATGAGACCGACAAAATAAACTCGCACAAAATTAAGAAAAAAAAAAGAATTAATGACACGCAACAACGCACGAAAAATTAACGCCCCGCAGTAACGTGCAAAAAAAAATAAACTTACACTATTAAACATAAAAAAAACGCGCGAAAAAACAAATAAAAATAAATAAATAAATAAAAATAAAAAATTAACGTCCCGTAACAACGCGCGAAAAATTAACGCCCGCAGCAACGCGCGAGTAATCTTGCTTGTTACTTTAAATAACATATTCTTTCTATATTTAAAATAGTTATATATTTTACGCATACTAAACAAACTACAATTGGGTACTTTTTATATTATTTTAGAGATATTTTCATATATATTTAATCTAAAAAAATGTCATATATAAATAAAATAAGTTTTTAATGCATGATGGATAATGTAAATAAATCATGTTTGAAATAAATATGACATTATTATGTTTAAATTGGATAAATATGAAATTGCTCTTTTAGAGGCCTCGGTGTAGTAACGCCGGCAACGGCGTTGGTCGGCGTTGCCCGGCGTTACTACACCGCTAGGCGGCGTTTCTCAACGGCGTTGGGTCCGGCGTTGGCAGGCCAACACGCGTTGGGGTTGATTTAAAAAAAAAAAATCATTTACGCCCCCTAAACGGCTATATACTAGTTTTAATTTTCCCCCTTCTTTTTAAAAAGTTACAAAACACCCCCTAACGGCTAGTTTTATTAAAAATTTTTTTTTTACAAAACAGCCCCTAACGGCTATATTTAAAAAAAAATATATTTCATTTTACCCCCCTCACACAAATCCATTATAATACTCAATACCTTTATATTATTTTCTCACAAAAAAAAACATACATTTACAACAAAAAACACTACAAACTCTTTCACAATGAATCAAAATCGAACCGTTTTTGATATCGATGAGGAAACCGACGCATTCTATTTACAAAAAGTTGTCGAGTATCACGAATGGCTAATACAACAAGAAGCTCAACCACGATTGACCCGTACACCGATCTTCCGTGACCGTGAAGATGCCGAAAGACGTCTACGTGCTGATTATTTTGATGATCATTGTAAGTATCCGTTATACTATTTTCGGAGAAGATTTCGTATGAGCCGTAAACTTTTTCTAAAAATTGTCAATGGCATTTCAAGTTATACGGCCGATCCTCTCCCACAACATTTTCATTTCTTCAAATCTCGACTCGATTGTACGGGTCGAATGAGTATTAGTGCTCTTATGAAGTGCACAGCTGCCATACGCCAAATGGCATACGGCAGCACACCCGACGCGTTTGATGAATATTTGCAAATGAGTGAGCATACTGCACGAGATGCTCTATTTTTCTTTAATATGTGCATCATAGAATTGTATATGCCGAAGTATTTAAGAAAGCCAACACTTGAAGACGTTGTAAAAATACAACAAAAGCATAACAATGTTCATGGTTTTCCGGGAATGCTTGGAAGTATTGATTGTATGCACTGGGAATGGAAAAATTGTCCAGTGTCATGGCAAGGTCAATACGGTAGGGGTGATAAAAAATACCCTACTATAATGCTTGAAGCTGTAGCTTCGCAAGATCTGTGGATTTGGCATGCGTTTTATGGGATGGCGGGTGCGAATAACGATATTAATGTTTTAGATAATTCTCCGTTATTCGACGACCTATTAGATGACTTAGCCCCTGTGGTTCCGTATGTGGTAAACGGAGTTCAGTATCGTAATGGGTATTACTTGGCTGATGGAATTTACCCGGAGTGGGCAAGTTTCGTCAAATCATTCACGGTTGCAACTGATCCGAAGCATACGTACTTTAAACAGCGTCAAGAAAGTGCACGGAAAGATGTCGAACGTGCTTTCGGTGTTCTCCAAGGACGTTGGGGACTTATTCAACAACCGGCCCGTGCATACGAAGTCAACACATTACGTAGAATCATGTATGCTGGTATCATAATGCATAACATGATTTTAGAAGATCAAAATATGTCGGTTGTTGACTGGAAACATGTGTATTCTAATCCTGCAAGGTCACTGCAAACAGTGTGGATCGATCGATGTCAAACCCAACGTCGTAAAGCAAAAGAATTAAGAGACAAAGATACGCATATTAGTCTCCAACAAAACCTTATGAACCATATTTGGCGCGAAGTTAAAGAAGCATCGGAAGAAGATTAGTCGCCGGGGCGTATTTTTTTATTTATTTTTAATTTCGGTATTTTTTTTTAATGTGTGTTTTTTTTTAGTATTGTAATGTGTATTTGAATTTTATGAATGAAATTGTTAGTTTGTTAAAAGAATGAAATAATTGTTTAGGGGGTTTTATGAAAATAAAGAGGTGAGTGGTGTTATTTGGTGTTATGATTAGGGGAGTGGTGTTGGTGTTGGTGTTATGCTGATGTGGCGCTGACGTGGCAGCAAAAACTTGATGTTGCCAAGTTATGATACCTAAGGCTCTCAGGTTATCATGATAACATCTTGTTTAATACCATCATTACTCTTACTTTTATTATTATTTAAACAAATATTTTCTACGTTACATGTAATTTCCAAGGGTTTTTAAGGTATCACGTATATGGTGATGTATTCTATTGAGAACCCATTTTATAGACAGAACTCTACAGAACTATTTTAAGTCAATCTAAGCCATTGGATGAAATAATCAATGGTTGTAATATAAAGTGGCATAATTGTAATAACCGAAAAGATCATTTAATTTTTTCTTTTTGCTAGAAGGGTATTTACGACATTTTTGATAGCAACAGAAGGGTGTTAATGTAATTGTATCTTCTTATTAACCACCCCCATTAAATAGGCCAATTAATATGGAATTAACTCCTACAATCAAAACACACGTTCTCAAAGGGTTTGATCGCCTCTTTCATCTAAAAAAAAAAATCGTCTCCTTGATCTGAAAAATAAGCCACCATCATCATTGAAAAAAAATACCAGGTTTGTTTGTTTAATATGATCACAACATGAGATATAGATAATTCTCAGTGATGAATGTGTATTTTTTTTTATTCTAATTTGGTTTGATTAAATTAGCAATCATTTGTTTTCTAATTACAATCGAAAATTCAAAACATCCCTAAGTTGAACTCTTTATTGATTATTACTAGTGGAATAATGTTTTTTTTTTGTTATAAATATGCTAATGGTTTTTTATTTTGGTATTGCGTTCTCCTCGTCTTAAGTTGGTGATTTCTTGAAGCCTAATCTATTGAAGATAAGAAAGGCTCAGATTTTTTATGATTTATGATTTATTTTAAATGTTTTAAAGGTTTTTTTAATTAACTAAAGGAATTTATTTTATAATTTAAAATAAATTAGATTAATTACTTTGATTCATCTACCTTGAATATATGTTCGTGAGTTGCCATTTAATTCATTTTGTTTCTGTTATTTATTTATTTTGAAAGTTGCCATTTAATTTATTTGTTACTCTCGTAGTCTTCATGTATCTGGTAGGGTTCGGGGATCCAACATATTGACATGACTTTTATTTTAGTTTGACGAGAAATAAGTAATCTTATTCAATTTATACACACATAAGGCAAAAATGAGACGTCAGGTTCAAAAAACTAGAACAAACTCAAATGGGTTTGATTGTTTATTCATAATTTTTTTGATTTGATTGTTTATTCATTATTTTTTTAATTTTTGATTTAACGACGTAAAAATTGTGATTAACATATATGTTAACATAACTTGTATTTGTTTTTTTTTTCTGTTTTGATGATTGATTTTTATTGCTAATTAACTATCAATTTTTTGTTTTTGTTTCTAGACTTGTTTTTGTGTTTTATGATGCTTTAATTATGAAGTTTATGTGATTATTGCAAATATAATCTTTTTGAAAGGCGTTAACGAACATGTTTGTGGAAGAGTGCATATATATTTTTGGAAGGATACTCGTATGTTCTAATAAATTTGATGAGAAAGTGAAGCGTGCACATATGCTCGTTGAAGAATACACATATGTTCTTGAAAGAGTGCATATGTGTTTTTGGGTGGGTACTCGTATGTTTTTTGAATGACATGTATATTTTTTAAAAACATACATTTATATTTGAATTGTATTTCATTTTGTATCAAATTTTGTATGTATTATTTATGTTTTGGTTTGTTAAAAATTTAGAGGCTACATGTACATGGTTATGTTTTTGGATATAAGTTTAAAAGATTAAAGAATGTAAAATTAAAATATAAAAAAAACGTATACGCATTTTTTGGAAAACATGTATGTTAAAAGATAAATATAAAATTAAAAAAATAATTTCAAAAAGTACATGATTTTAAAAACGTTTTTTAAATAAAAAAGTCAAAAAAGTGAAATTGTGTTTTAGTATTAATAATACTAAATTTTTATTGATTTTAAAACATGTGTACTAACTAAAAAAGAAGAAAAAAAGTATTATTTTTTAATTCCTAAATTTTACGAATTAATAAAAAACGTTTTTTATTAAAAAAGTGTAAAAAAAATATTTTTTTAAAATTCCAAAAAATAAGTGATTTAAAAACGTTTTTTATTTAAAAATAAATAAAAAGTAAAAAATATTAGCCATGTATAAATAAAGTCAAATGTCAACATTCATTAAAAGAAGACATTTATTAGTCATTAATTTGTATTGACATAAAAATGTCATTGACTAATATACCCTTTTCAATTAAATGAAAATATTTAATATTTACTAAATTATGATTGGTTGAAAAGAGTTCTGTAAAGTTCTGCATAAAATGGGTTCTCAATATAACGCGCCCCTATATATGTATATATATATATATATATATATATATATATATATATATATATATATATATGTATATGTATATATGTATATATATGTATATATATATATATATATATATATATATATATATATATATATATATATATATATATATATATATATATAAAT